>JANHZU010002373.1:146255-162151 GCA_032468055.1 Acrochordus granulatus | reverse complement strand
GGAACCAATCTGTCATTCCATGTCCAGTTCTAACTGTTGCTTCTTGACCAGCATACAAGTTTCTCAGGAGACAGGTACTCCCATCTCTTTTAGAATTTGCCACATTTGGTTGAATATTATCCCTTAGAAACCTATAGGGATTGTCCTTGTTTCTGAACATTAAAGTTGACCACTTTGCATGACAAAGTCTGGAATGAGCCTTAATCTCCGGATTGAACTGTTCTTGAGAACCTTTACATCCTTTCCAATCTGTTAAAAAATTTTCATAGTGAGTATTGTTAATAATTTTACTTCCTCTCTCCCATTGGGCCAGATACCAATAAATAGGTTGCTTTGTTTCATTTCAGCTGCTATGGTATAACCACCAGCACCATCACAAAAACAAGATGACCTAGTTCTCACATTATGTTAAATTTGGGCTTTCTTAAATATGATTTATTAATTATCCCAAAAAGTGGCTAGACTTAAAATCCAATAAAGTCATAAGCTTCAGGTTAGAAACCACAATGATAAGTTCATACATGGGTTATATCATTGTTTGTTTGTTTGTGGCTTAGTATCTTGTATAGATTTCCCTACACTCAAATATCTACAAAGTTGGTTGCCTTTAAAACTTGCTAATTTTATTATATACAGTAACTGTAGAATTCTTTCTCTTAGCACAAGACTTTTCTTTCAAAAGCTGCTGTGCCTTTGCACGTTGCTTCATAAAAGCACACCCCCACTTACACAATTTCTGGCATTTTGCTTTTCCTGTTTGTATCATAGCAAACCTCAAAAGTGTCATCATCATTTCCATCTGAAAATGAATTGAGATGTTCCACCAAATTTTATGTTAAATGATTAAGTAAAAAAAACCCTATTTCAGGGAATGATTATGATTCTTTACAGTTATTATATACATAATTGTCAGAAAACAACTGCTCTCATGATCTCATATATTTGATTATCATATTTCTAATCAATTTCTGCAAAATAAATTTCAATAAAAGAAACAGATTAAGCTAAATAATATACTAAATAGAACTAAGTTTTTGTTTTTGTTTAAGTTTGTTTTAATCGTATTTAATTGGTTTTTATTGTTCTGTGGTTTTATTGTAAGTCACCGAGAGTTGTTTGATTTTGGCAGCGTATAAATCAAATATATAAAATAAAAAGTAAGAACTGCAGATATAATAATATCCTATGTTTAATTTCAGCAGGTTTAGAAAAGGCTAAAATAATCTGAAAACAACTCATCTTGCTTTGTAAGGGTTTTGTGATAGGTTCAGATTGCACTCCATGAACCAGTCAAGTATTTGGATTTAAGATGCTATAATCCTCCAGTGTAAATGATTCCTTAAGTTTAAACACATTACAGGAAAAAAGAATTTACTCCATAGTGCAGTGTGTTTAGTTAAGAAAGTGTAGATAAAATACCAGAACTTTTAATACATATATCTTTACTGATTAAAAATTTAAGTTTCCATTGTGTAAGAAGGTGTTCCTGGACATTTACTCGCAGATACAAGATGAGACTAATCCGTTCCAGAAGAACGCTCTTAGTGTGAAATGCTCTTAAAGCGAAACGAGGTTTCCCATAGGAAACAAAGGAAAGTCGGACGATCCGTTCCACGCCTCCAAAAATCTTCACCAAGAAATCATTTTCAATGGAATTTGATGTAGAAATGATTGTCCCAAACATCTGAAACAAGTAACAATGATTAACACACAGTATAAAGCAGAAACAGAACAAACTAATCAGCACTTATGGATCTGCTTCGAGGCTGCTGCTAGGCCGGCTGCTGTCCAGTGCCCCCTGATGGCTTGGAGGATCCACTGCTGCCGCTGCTGAGGCAAAACTGCCTTTTCCCTCAGCAACGCCTTTCCAGGGATCTTTTTGGGCAGTTTGGAAATGTTTCTTGCCTCCGTACTATGAGGAGAGAAGAGACGGGCAGCAGGGGTTGGGCTTGTGTGTTTTTGTGTGTGTGCGCTTTGAGAATAGTCCCAGCTGGCACAAAGGAGATGAGAGGGAGGAGAGGAGGGGGAGGGGGCTGCCTGGAAGGAGAATCTGGAGTCTGAAGTCTCAGGAGTTCCATCTCTTGAATGCCTTTCACTTAATTTACGCTGTTTACGCAGCGAGAGAGGAGAACCGTCGGCTCCATTGTGAGATTTCCCACGTGAGCTCATTGTGCGGTGCTCATCTTGTGATCAGGATGGTGCAAATTGTCAATGTCGACCTGCCGTACATTCTGGCAAGGTCAGTCACACGCACACCTCACTTGTGCTTCTCGATGATTTCCTTCTTCAGGTTTAATTGAATCACCTTCTTATTGCCTTTTATTTTGCACTTCTTCAAGGGGCTTCCCGCACACACACACTCACAGTACAGCACATGCACAGTATTGGAGTAAACCACGTGGCAGTGTAGGCAGAACTCTCACGTGGTTGCTGCCTGAATGGGAAATACAGAGTGCACTGACTGATGACACGTAAGTTATCATGTGAAGTTTGCTTGTCTTGTGAGTCGCCACTCATCTAGCAGAATAAGGTTTATTAATTTTTTTGCTCTTGTGAAAATCTCATCTTGTGAGATGCTCATCTCTGTACAGGTTCCACTGTACATCATTTTTTTAGAACTTCTTGATAAGAAAAAAGAAGCTACTCTTTATTTCCCCTTTTTATTTATTTTATCTTTCTATTCTGACCTAATGTTTTTTGGATGACTACTTCTGTAGGTTTGGAGAGGCACATTGGCTCGACGCCAATACAAGAGGACTCGAGCTGCCCTCAAGATTATAAAATGTTACCGTCGGTACAAAGTGAAATCTTACATCTATGAAGTTGCCCGGCGATTTCAAAATGTGAAGACTATGAAAGATTATGGGAAGCATGTGAAATGGCCTAGTCCTCCAAAAGTTCTGCGACAGTTTGAAGAAGCTCTGCATGCAATCTATTACAGGTAAAAAATGGAAACAATCCATTTCTTGAGTTATGGAGTTGGTCAGTTCCACACAGCATTTTAACATCTCTTTATGGAATTACTTGCGTAGACTGTATTTGATTAAAGTACAGATGCTACTTCAGAATGGGTTAATTACAGAAAGATTATTCTAATGACATGAATATCTTTTCTATATGAACATTTTAACACTGATGGATAATTCTCTAAATTTTTACAACTTCCAGTCCCTGAATCAGATTCCTGTATGACTTCTTTATTTTTTTCTCAGATGGAGGGCACATGAACTAATCAAAAGTATCCCAGCCAAAGATTTACCACAAATCAAGGCAAAAGTGGCAGCAATGGAGTTGCTTAGGGGGCATCGAGGTGATATTGGGTTGCAAAGGACCTGGCAAGGCAATTACCTTGCATTGGTAAGTATCGTAGAACCTGTTAAAATTCAGTCACTGTTTCTTGAAATCCTGCAAAAATGAAAGCATAGTAAGAGATAAATATTGAAGTATATGCCAGGCTCTTATCTAAATAAATTTATAATTTATTGAATTAATAAATTAAACACATGGACAAACAAACTGAAATTCTTTCCAGTCAAGATTTTGATAATATTGTTTAGTAGTTAAACTAATCTGGGTATGTTCTGGTCTAGACTGCTGTTAACTAAACTGCACTATTGAAAATTCAAGTTCTGGCCCCCATATTTCTAGAGTAAGATTTCCAACTGTATTTGAAAATTTCTAAAATGTTTTCTTAGAGTTCTGGGCCAGTGGTATGTTTGGAAATTTAAAATCATAGACACTCTTACAATATAATTGTCATGAGTAGATTTAGCCAATCAAAAACACCCATATATCAAAATGAAAGCCACTATTGAGATTTTCTGTATGTACTTTATTTCCCTCATTTTAATTTTTTAATTAGACAATTGTAAGGAAATAAAAACAATAATTGGAATAGCAGCAGCAACAAACATTGCCTTCAAGAAGAAGATTCCCCCATATTGTTGCTCCCCGGATAATGTTCAGAAAGTCACTGAACATTCAGCTATTCTTGGGCTTTGGACCTGGTGATGATTGAACCCCTATAGGATGTTTTGCTTGTCATAGAGAGTTTATTTCCTGAACACATATGTTCTATCTCCTTATTTTTATTCTTGCTTTTTTAAGTAAGTGTAAGCTAATGGAGGAGAATAGCTAGTTTTATTAGGAATGTATATTTGATTGGAATAATAAAGGTGCTGTGGATTTATTTTAATGATAAATTCTTGTTTCTTTAAGAATCCAGATAATTCTCAGGCTATGGGTTCATTCATCCCTGGAATTGAATTGCAACGAAAGGATAAGTTCATGAGCATTCTTTTTTCATCTCAAGTTCGTAAGGTAAGCTGAAGAAGTTTGGAAAAAATCCTCCCAAAACAAAGTTTGTTGACAAAAAGTAGACTTCATGGAAAAATGGGGGGGTTATGAAAAACACAGTAAGTATTTCTTAGCAAAACAGTAAATCAGTTTAATGGTGATGACCTTCCAGGCTAAGGTCTAATTATTTGGTATCCTAATATTTCACTAGCAGATGTGGCTGGTATCTTCAGAGTGGAAAATGGTCTGTTCTGTAATCCACTTAACTCCCTCCAAGTTTTCTTTATTCTCTACACAACCATGATTTCCCTCATCTCTATTGTTTGCTTTGCTTATTCATGTCTTCTAGACTCCTCAGTCTCAGAATGTATTCTGCCATCTAGCTTATTAGATGAAAACAGTTTGCTTTTATTCTTTTCATGAATTCCAAAGCCTGTTTCTGTTATTTTTTTGCTATCTATCTCGGTTTTTTTAATGCATTAAGCTTTTTCAGATTTTTATCTTTCCTCTCTATAGTTGCTCACTGCTTGTACCAGAAACAAGTTCATGTTTGTTATAATGCACATTATAAAAAATAGGCGCAGATTCCCTAAATTCGTAATGGATAAGTATTGTGTTGCTACTAGTCAGGGTCTTCTAGGACGTGTCCTTATGCATTTATTCCAAGCTTTTCTGTGCTTTATACATTTGCCTTGGATAAATTGCTGCTATAGCATTGGGTCACCTTGATACTGTGAAGCAGCTTTAAGATAGCAATAATAGTGCAGCTGCTTTGTTCTGAACATAGAATACGCTGATGGCAATTACTGGAAGACCAGAAAAGGAGTAGTTGCTAGGGCAGTGGAATAGTGAAATAGAAGGCTAGTATGGACACTAGCTATTTTGGTGCACCTGGGTGGTAAAGCAATGAGAAATTATGTCTCTGAGGCAGAAATGGCAGGCATCTGTTCAGCTTGTTAACTTAGTGAGTGTTCTAATACTAGTATTGTATATCATGATTTTTGGCAACCCTAAGTGATATCTCAATTTAAAAGCTTTTAGATGATATAATTAGTATAGCCTGTGACTAGAAATCTTCAGAAAGCCTTTTAAGTAAGAGTATATTGTACTAAGCCAAAAGGATTCTTTGAATAAGGCAGATGTAGGGCTCTTTATTAAGTCCATTAATACACTTACAACTGAGACTAATTTGAAATAATTTCATCAGTAATCTACTTGTATACCTTAATTTGTTATATAACATTTGATGTTTTCTTAAGTATTATTTAGAATCTATTTCTGTTCTCCTACTTGCTATTACTGAACTTTTATACAAGGTCCTGCAAAACAACAATAAAAAATTAATAACCTTGAAGTCATAGTCAACATGCTCTCTATGTACATACATGTTATATTACCCAGAAAAAAGCATATTCTTAACCATATTTTTACAATGACCAGGATAGTGGAATCTTGGAAAACTTGCTTGCTGTGTTTGTATATCTGTATGAAATTAGGCAATATTTTACATTGAAATGAAAACATAGCATTTAATGATTTTAGATTCTTCAGGTTCCCCTTTTGTCAAACAGATTGGGAAAGAAACCTCCAAAAAAGATGTAATACGTGGTTTTAGCGTGAGCTTCCTTTTTCCCTTCAGTATGTAGGACACCTTCTTGTATACAAGGCAGGATGCTGACTTTAGAAGAAATTGTGAGCTTGTTTTTTTGAGGAATGTATGAGCATCAGTCATTAGATATTAATTAATAATTTCAGGTGATTCAAGTAATAACAGTCCAAGCAAAATAAAAATGATACTAATAATTATCTGCGATAATACAAGCTAGGCTTCAGCAGTATGTGAACCAAGAACTACCAGATGTACAGGGCGGTTTTTGAAGAGGCAGAGGAACTAGCGATCAAATTGCCAACATCTGCTGGATCATGGAAAAAGCGAGGGAATTCCAGAAAAGCATCTACTTTAGCTTCATTGATTACGCTAAAGCTTTGACTGTGTGGATCACAACCAAATGTGACAAATTCTAAAATTATCTGCATGACTTTGCACAATTTAAGAATTCCTAGATCCAGCCAGCTGGAAGATGCTCTTCAGATTACTTCTAGCATATTAAATTCTGAAGATCTTGAAATAAGGATAGTTAGTTGTCTGAAAAGGGGAAATCAGGTCATGTTCAGTTAATTAATGTAATTTCAAGTTTACATTCCTACATTGTTCCAGCTAGTGCTGATACAATATACATTAATGGCAATTAACTGGCTTTCTCAAATTAACTGTACATATTTAAACAGACTTGCCTTTGATTTTGAATATGTTTGAAGGGCACAGTTCAATAAATTTTGCCAGAATGTGTGCCTCTTAATGACATTCAGTTAACATACTCATAAATTTTGGTTATCTTTTTGTATTTTTTCCACATTGGATTAGTGGTTGAAGAAGGTAAGCTAAATCTATCTTTGTGAATGCACAGAAACTGAAGAAGCAAAGCAAGTTAGGTATTAATTAGATATAGGGAAGAAGTGATGATTGCAAGCAAAATAGATTTGCTCTCTTGTTTATTGTCATGATTCTTTTTCCTATAACTGAATTAGTTTTTTCATTTTTATAAATACTTTCAAAAATGATTTCTAATAACTTCAAGGGAGATCTACTGTTTAAAAAAAAACTGAATTTTTCTGTCTCACTCCAAGCCAATCTTTGGAATTTCAATCAGAAATATCTCCTAGGTACCATTTATTTTAGGAGAGGGATTGTCAGTACCATAAAAGAAGAGACAAGGAGATGTATTTATAAACAATGAAAAGAAATTGAAGGTAATAATTGAACAGGAAGGAGAAGATTTTTTTTAGAAAAGTAAGAAAAATTAAAAGAACCTTTTATACAAAGATGGGCATGAAAAAAGACCAAGAGTGCAAAGGTTTATTGGAGAAGACTTGAAGAAGAAATTGTATGAATATACAGAATAACTGTGCACATGAGATGCTAAAATTGTATTTGTATATATGCAGTGTATATGTGTGTGTATGAAGATTTGATCACTAAACAAGGAACAGATATGGAAGGTTATATTAAATGGACCCTGTTACTAACATCAATGCTTCAAAAGTAGATTAGAGACTAGTAAAAATATGTAAAATCAAAGATAATTAATTAAAGTTAAACCACATCATATAGTCATGACCAAAAGAAAATACAGTGGAACCTCAGATTGCAAGCATAATTTGTTCCAGAAGAATTTATTTATTTAACACATTTCTATGCCGCCAATCTCCGAAGACTCTTGGTGGCTTATAAGCATTAGACATTTATACATTGTTTATTTTGGTAACCCTGCCCCCCGCTGGCTGGCGATGTTCACATCTGGGGCATCCTCTGCAGTTCCTGCTCCACCCCTGGGACAGGCAAGTCCAGCTCCGACTGGTTGCTCCTGTCGCTGCTGGCTGTCTCCCACCAAAGTGTTACCCATTCATCTACTCTTATTTTTATGTGCTTTTGAACTGCTGGGTGGGCAGGAGCTGGAGGCAAGTGACAGGAGCTCACTCCATCATGCAGTGCTGCAGCTCAAACCGCCAGTCTGCCAGCCATTTCTGGTTGACACAACTGGTGTCAATGCCCTTAATCCAAATTGCTCTTAAACCAAAGCATGGTTTCCCATAGGAAGCTATGTAAAGTCAGATGATCCATTCCATGCACCCAAAAATATTCATAAAAAAATAATTTTCAATGGAATTTTATGTAGAAATGATTGTCCCTAATATCTGAAACAAGTAACAATGGTTAATATACAATATAAAGTAAAAATACATTAACCAGCCCTTATGGATCTGCTCCGAGGCAGATTCTGGCCATCAGCTGCTGGGCGACCCTGTTGGATCGGGAGGATCCACTGCTGCCACCACTTGAAGGCAAAATGGCCTTTTTCTTTTTCCTTTTCCCTTGGCAGTGCTTTTCTGGGGGTCTTTCCTGGATGGTTTGGAAATATTTCTTATCATAACCTGCCACTGTGCTATGAGAGGGGAGAAGAGATGGGCAGGTGGGGGACAGGCTGGATGGTACCATTCAAGGAGGGATGTGAACGTGTGACAGGGAAGGCAGAGGACTTTATTTTTTTTATGCTTTAAGAAGAATCCTGGCTGGCATGAGGGAGACGAGAGGGAGGAGAGGAGGGGGAGGGTTATTGCTTGCAAGGAGAATCTGGAATCTGAATCTCTGGAGTTCTTTCTCTTGAACGACTTTCACTTAATTTACGCTTTTTCTGCAGCGAAAGAGAAGAACCATTGGCTCTGTTGTGAGATTTCCTGTGCAAGCTCATTGTGTGGTGGTCGTCTTGCGAGTTTTCACTCATTAACCAAATTAAATTTTATTTTAAAAATTTGCTTGTCTTGCGGAAACCTTGTGAACCAAGGTGCTTGCAATCGAAGGTTCCACTGTACTGATTTATATTCCATTCACAAAAAAGCAGCACTAAAGTACTCAGACCCTACAGTTCCACTTACCCTATGTCTAATAGAATAATTGTTAAGATTTTGCCTTTCAGGCTTCAATAGCCCATAGAATAAGAAATGCCAGATGTACAAACTGTATTCAGAAGAGACATAGGACATATAGGATAATTTAGTTATGGTTGCAAGATATGTTTACTGTCTTCTTTAGTGAAATAGCTCAAAAAGCTAAAAATAAGCTCTTCAGTTCATGATAGTCATGGCAAAATTGGCTATAGTGTGGGCTTTACACAAAAGAACATGGTTGCATGTTTGTTAATTTAATTTTAGTTTCGTTCATATTATTGAATAAAGGTCCTGATTTAACAAAATGAATGAATGCATGATAGGGTTGTGCAACACTCTGGATAGGAGTGAGTAACACTCTTAAAGGAGCGTGGGAATGGGGTGCCCATGTAACTGTCGTCAGGAGCTTCATAAAGCAGCTGCGTCTGTTCCCTCAATCACAGCACTGTGCAATCCCGAGAAAGCGCGCATTTGATTTCAGGAGCTTCCAACAGGCACTACATGAGTGCCCCCAAGTGTTCTATTCCCCCTCTAGATCTCAGTGATATTACATCCACAAAACCAAGCTTCAAATAAGCTGAGTCTCCATTTGTGTCCAGACTTGTCCGTATTGCTGCTAGGCAGGTTTCTCTGCAAAGGAGATTCTCCAAAGTTGGTGTCGTCACTGCAAAGTTTTAAAAGATTGAGGACAGAGATGATGAAAGATTGCACAAAGGCTTTACGTCAGGAATCTGGGGAGCTACTGTCAGGCCAGGAAATAACAGTGTGGCTTCCTACAGTATATTCCCCGTGCCTAATTCTGATGATTATTATTCAGAGTTTATTCAGCCTTTCTTTGAGCTTATAACTTTTCACTATATATTGCTCCAACACTTCCAACGTTCATGATCTTTGCAGCCTTAAAGACCAGAAATGGAAGTTAAAAAAAAGTTGCTCAAGAGAATTAATGTTGTGCTGAGGTGGTTTGTTTTTTTAATTATTCATTTGTGCTTCAGCATGTGCACACCTAACAAAATCAAATTTTATTTTAATTCTCATTTCAAAATATATTTATTTTAAGGCAGAGTCAGACATGGCACTTCGTTCAATGTTGATCTAATTTGAAAGAATAAAATTCACATTCCCTGAAATAAAGGGCTGCTTCTCCATATCCTTCTGAGGAAATAATAATACATTTTATGGGAGAAATCACAAATATAAAATGTAGTTTTGTACTACTGTTGTATATGGTTGCAAGAAAGGAAAAGAGACATGGAACGAATTGCTGCCACTAATTATGAGTGCCATTCCCCACAAAATGGACTTACGTTGTCCATCCAAGTACCTCAGAAAAGAGGATAATCTAATTCACCACCTCTGAACACGAACACAACTTTAAAAGCCATTTATTGTCAATTCATATCTCACAGTAACACAGGAGTTGGTGTAATATATATGTTTAAAAGTTCAAAAGCGTCAACTGCTTCTTTCATTCTTTTCAAATAACTTCCCCATGTTTTGCAGAAAAATGCATCTCTGCAAATTTGATCTACCCAAATGTACAGAACAGATTTCACTCAGAACAAAAGAGGCCAAATCTGGGCCACTAATTCTCTTCATTCAAAGTTTATAGATGAATGGAGCAAAGTATCACCAGAAAATGTGTCAATGTTGAATATAAGTGCCATTTAGAGATGTGTGTAAGAGGAATAGGGCTTGGAGACTATCCCAAGTCAGAAAAAAGAACCTAGGAAAATACAGATCTCCTTGGAGTATTTTAGAATTTAACTCTTCATCCTCAGAGCAAATGGAACCGGAGAAGTGATAACATGCTTGAGAATTTTTGATCGGAAACTATATTTGCTTCCTAAGCCCTCCGTATCAACATTGCAACCAGTGACTAAAACTGGATGCTCTATTATTCTCTCTGTTGTAAGCAGTACCATTTATTGCATAGTTATGTGAAAAATTGTTAAAAATTTAATTCCTGTCATAGATCATAGTTTTCTCAGCTTCCTTGTAAATTCTGCAGTTGTTTAAGAGGACCAAAACTGCATAACTAAAGCTGAAACTCCAATATTGCAGAAATCTCTAGCTCTCAGATCATTTCTCACAGGATATAATTGCAGTATTTCCTAATAGTTGACACCCATATTAACTGATGACATGGATTTATAATACAGCCTCAGTTTTAATGGCCTGACCCATGAACTTTTTATCTGTGGTCCACATAATGAACATTGCCTGCTAACTGGTCTATTGTATCGGCCTGGACTCTAAACTACATGAAGAACAGCTAGTGGGGGGGGGATAATATAGATTGGTTTTCTCTCTACATCCCTCTACATGGAGGTAACTCACGAAAAGAGCTACAGTGGTTCAATATTTAGGGTGAGTTTTACTGTAGTCCCACAAATAAATCAGAACAAAAATTCTACCAAAATACATTTAGATCTTTGATAAGACACACAGAGAAATTAGATGTTATATACATCCCAATTCTGGCATGGCTTAAAAGAAAGATCATTGAGGAAGTTAATTAAAACATGATTGTCTGTTTCAGCTAACACTGGCTCCACTCAGATACAGTGTGTTCACTGCTGTCTTGTGGCTAAAGTATATAATGACAATATGCATTCAACAAAACTTTGGAAAGATATCAATTTTGCTCTGAAAACCTACTGTCAGATATCTAGACCACCAAAACTGGAAAAGTATCTTGAACAACTAGAAATAATTGGAGCATTAAAATGCACTTGGTTTTGGTTTTAAAGAGCAACAGAGAAAAAAGGAAGGGATGCTTAAATATACAGTATTAATCCTTTTTCCTCTTCACTCATAACTGGTTTTAAACAAACCATGTTCTGCGTAACCAAAAAAGTAGTTCAGATGGGCAAATATGCCTTTAATTCAGTGCTGAACAGTAAACCAGAAAGCATCACACAAGATGGAAATGATATTAGGGTGCTGATAAATTGTTTACTTCAGAACCTGAGAGAATAATGAGCCTCCATAAGAAGCAGTTTGTTCATACAAAACCAAGGCTAGCTCGTGTTTCTCAAATAATTCAGTATGAACATTTAGAAACAAGTAGCATTAGAGTTAAGACCGTTTCAAGACATAATTAGAAGAAATCTCTACTGTGCTCAACTTTTTGTTTCTGAAATGTGAAGATAATAATGTGCCATACATATACATTTTCTTTATAATAAAGTATGGAAGTTATTTTTAAAAATCCCTCTATTTCATCCACTGTCATGGGCTAAACTTTGTAGTGATTGGGCAGTTTAATTGACATCACTTCCTTTGTAGAGGAGAGGGATTAAATAATCCACTCCAAGAACTATATGGATCTGTAGCATTTTTAATATATAAATTGGGGAATATTGGGGAATAATTTTTAATATATAAATTGGGGAATATTGAGGATAATTGAGGAATCTCCGAGAAATTTAGTAAAGCAATGCTACCACTCATCCAGCTGACTTTTGGAAACAAAACATAGGAAAAGAACAAAACTCGGTTGTATCCTGTTCATCTCCTCCTGATATATTGAACAAATGAAATGAAAGAAGTTACACAAAGCAGTGCTGGTGAAAACCATATGCAAATAATAGTACAAGCTCAGATTTGGACCTACACTATATGATAAGGAAGGCAAAATTTCCTTCTTCTTCTTCTTTAATTGCTATCAGAATGTCATAGATTCAGAGTGACTCAGACTTATCTAGAAGAAGTTGGGCTGGAAGGATTCTTAGTTGACTATTGTGACCTTTTTACTAACCTTGTCCAAGCAAAATCATTGCTATTCAATTAGAGCTAGTGTGTCTTGAAAGAAGATAAGGGTTTGAAGTTGAGAAATGATGAATGCTTTTTTGAAAAAGCAATGTGGTACTTGTCTGCTTTGAAAGAGATGATGGTGTGCCTTTTTTCTCAAGTTGCCAGTCCAGCCCATAGGTACATCTTCTGCCTGATCTCCCACCTTTTCTTTCTAGTTAAAGTATTGAAGAATGTAGGAGAACAAGACCTGCAGAGGGTCCTGGGGGAAGCAGATTTTGTGGAACTCTTTCAGTCAAGATTTAGTCCTTTGTATCGGAAAGAAATCAAAATAAACATTCCTGAAGCTATCCCATGGCATGACCTTGATTGGGGGAGTGTTCTTGATCCTACTGGAACTCTCAGTGGCTTTCAATAACATCAACCATTATACCCTTCTGAGCAAGGGTGTGGGATCAAAAGTAATGTTTTATAGTGGTTCCACTCCTTTCAACGTGGGTGGCTTCAAGTGGTGGAAGTGAGGAGAGCTTGCACCCTTGGCCTCTTCAGTCTACCTCATATTGTACCTCATATGAAGCTGCTTGGAGAGGTTATCTGCCAGTTCAGGGCAAGATATTATCAGTGTACAAATAATACCCAATTTAATATCTCCATCCGTGGCCAAACAGGAGATCCAGAAGAAATCCCGATATGGTGTTTGGAGGTGGTGAAAAATGATATAAGGAGAAACAGATTGGGAGTAATCCTAGCAAGATGCAATGGCTTAGTTCAGAAGACTTAGGGTTCTAGGTTCTAGGACTGCTCCATCTTTAATTTTAAATTGTTCTTCCCATGAGGGTGCCAGTCTGCAATCTTGGACACATCTTTCTAGAGCAACAAGTAGAAGCCAGGCCAAGAGAACCTTTCCTTAGCCCTGACTGATATGCCAGACACACTGTTTTAGAATGAAAGGTACTAATGACAGTACCTTGTACCTTTAGCAACTTACAGTTGGACAGTTACAATTTGCACTACCCTGCAGATTTATTGGATACTATATCTAGTGCATAGCTAATGGGTGACAGATAATTTATCCATGTTACACCTTGATTGCAGGGACTGCATTGGCTACCGGTTTGTTTCCAGACCAATTCAAGATGTTGCTTATAGACTGAGCCCTGGATATGTATAAACCAGTCAGAGTCAGTCTCCGGGACTGAAGATAAAAACATTTATTGTTCCAGTCTTTCAGACTTACATTAGAGCCCATCATCAGGGAATATTCCTCTCACAAAAACAAGCCATAATAAATTGCTCTCTCCCATCTGTATAAATAGCACTTGGTTCTTAATTGAGTTGTTAATTACTGTTTCTCACTACTGCTCCACCCCAGTTTCAGAGCACCTGATAGGCAGGTGGTAATTCAGCACTCCTGTTTATGGACAGGGAGCCTGATTCCCAGGTCTCACTTATTTCCCTCGCTGTTTTACCCTCCATCCAGCCAATGATCATAGCAGCTGCAAAATTAAAGGTGTGCCCTTGTTTGTTACAATGTGCAGCTACTAGTGAGTTAGGGTCCCCTCGTTTAACCTCCTGTTCATGTTCTCACAACCTGGTGGTCAGCTTCCTACTTATTTGATCAATGTAATTGAAGGGGCACACTCGATGCTTCCCTCACCTCTAGACCACCCTTACAGCACATAATTTTGCGGGTTGATGCAACACTTTCCCACAACACCTGTATTTATTTTATTCACAAGTCCTGGATATCTTCAAGACTATCTGTTCCATGTGAAACTTGTATACACAATTCAAATTAACAGCGAGGACACACTGTAAGTCCTTGCAGGATTAAGGTGGGTTGGAGGCCCAAAAATGAGTTTTCTCTGTTATAGCCTCCCTCCTTTCAGAATGACTCAAAATGATGACTCCCACTCTGTTAATATTCACAGGGGCAGTTAAAATGCTGCACTTCCACAGAGCCTATGGAGAATTAATGCTATTTATTTTGTTTTTATTGATTTTGAAAAGTTATTTAGCTGTTTGATTCATGTAACTGCAACTCCAAGATACATACATCAAATAAAAAATGAATCTACACAACTAAAAAAAAATACAAAATCAAAAGAAACAATCAATAATCAACATATCAGACAACATATGGCCAGGGTCAAACAAAACAAGCTCCACCTCCCACAGGATGGGCTCAGGATTTTAAAGCTTTCCAGAAGGTTAAGAGTTTTGGGAATATTTAAATCCTGGAAGAGAGATTGTTCCAAAAGGAAGGCATTACCAGAGAAATTCAGACTTCCTTATGGCTATATTCTGAGCTATGATTGCATCATCCAGTAATTTTTATGAGAATGATCTTGTTATAATTGTTACTCTTACCAAATTATTCATTCTTATTGAATTTTTAATTTCTCAGTTGTACTAGTAGTAAACCATCTAAAGCATGTGTGTCCTGCCTGCAGCCTCAGGGGCTGGACAACTAGTAATACAGCCCAGCAAGATAATAAAAATATTAAAAAGAAAGATTTGTTGTTTATATACATTACATTTCATATACATTAACTTTAAAATATAAATAAAATTATGAATAAAATAAAACTATAAAT
Organism: Acrochordus granulatus; assembly: GCA_032468055.1. NCBI lineage: Eukaryota > Metazoa > Chordata > Lepidosauria > Squamata > Acrochordidae > Acrochordus > Acrochordus granulatus. Next base: position 146,996 of record JANHZU010002373.1, on the reverse strand, counting down.
AAAATTATATCATATAATTTACATTTCATATATTTTACTCTTTACATTTTTTATACAAATGATCTTTGCTGATAGTAAGCATAACAAACGTGGGCATTTTAATTGAAAAAATAAATAGAATTCTGCTTTGTGAAACTGATCTAGTAAAAAAACCTACAGTATATTAGTTTCCACTTCTGCTGTTCTTAAAGCCACCTATTTCGCAACTCCATATCCTTGCCAACCACTTCTTTCACATGTAGGATAAAGACACCTAGTGGATTTATGGAATAATTTATTTCCCTTAATCCTCTCATTCTTAAACTAGATTGGAATTTTGGGCCATTTTTGCCACTAGGATAGCAAAGATTTTATACTCCAAAATGACAGTGGTGATGTTCCCTTGACATGGACAATCACGTGAGGTTATAGGTTTCAGCTTCTAAATAAATACATCATGTCTGCCCGCTAGTAAAGCAGTGTGGGGTCAGATAGAAATAAAGAGAAGATTATGGTCAGAAGTGGCTCAAGGGCTTGATCCTTTTGAAAAGTACTGCCGTAATCTTTCACTTATGGGATGCCATTACACAAGCAAAAGTGGTAGACAAGAAAATACTGGCTTTTCCAATTCATTCCCTTCTTAGTCTGTTAACTGTTACCTGTTGAGTGCCAACTTGTTAGCCTTTTCAAGTATGAAAGATGAAATGAACATCTCAGATTAAAGAAATAATATTACTATTTTAATTGAATTAGAAGAGTTAA
>JANHZU010002373.1:135919-146155 GCA_032468055.1 Acrochordus granulatus | reverse complement strand
TGGAACCAATCTGTCGTTCCATGTCCAGTTCTAACTGTTGCTTCTTGACCAGCATACAAGTTTCTCAGGAGACAGGTGAGGTGGTCTGGTACTCCCATCTCTTTCAGAATTTGCCACATTTGGTTGTGATCCACACAGTCAAAGGCTTTAGCGTATTGTTATCACTAATTTCAAAAGTAGCTTTTGCCTTCCTTTGGAGTTGATTTCTGGCTCTGGCCTATCTAGTGGGGTTTACATAGTAGCTTTGAAGAATTATAGGTCATGACAGTCATTTAGGCATTCCTCTGCCTGAAATCAGATGCTTGCATAAAATATTTTTGCAAAAATTTCAAGTAGGATCTTGAAATGGGCACAAACTAGAGTTAATGGAAAAGATATCCCTATGAAGTATGTTAAAATAGTCGCCATTAATGAACAAATTACTAACTCCAGTAGGCACTGCAGCCTCTGCCATTCAACAGAAAATATAGTCACTACTATGAGGGAATATTTGGATAGCAGAATTTTATGCTTGCTACAAAAAGCAGTGAAAGTATGAATTCTGTGAATCTTGGGTCTGCTGTTGAAAAAAAGACTTTCCAGAAATCTACAGTACTGTGCAAAAGTCTTAGGCCATCAAAACTTTTTTTAGCAAAGTTTTACTGACATTTCACAATTATTTTTCAGTGTCTGTATTAAGATTCCAAAAGTAAGTATAGAAAATATGTGCACAAAATTTAAAAAATACAATTTTCAGAACAAAATGGCTTCTTTAGGCAAAAGTCAGTATTAATTAGTCAATACTAAATACTTGCCACTTTAGCCTATAGAAGCTGTTTTTTCTGCTTTTTCCTGTTTTTGAATACTGTATACACATTTCCTGTATTTTCTGGTTATATGCTTGAGACATAATTCTGTATGGTGATTATACCATTACTAAAACAACAGATCTAATGGTGGCCTAAGTCTTTTGCACAGTATTGTAAGCACTATATCTTATAACTCCTAATTCATGCAGAATAAGTTAATATAACTACCGTCAGTAATAAATATAATATCTGTTGCTTAAATACAAACTATATTGTTTTTCTGTACATCAGTTTACAAAGTATGTAAAATAAATCTACAGAAAAGCTACAGCTACTGTGGTATAGAGCAAATCTGGAGGCTTGTAAATCTTGTCAACTGGACTTTTATTTTTGATGATAAGGTTAAGCTTTCAACTTAATTGTGAAGTCTTTTTCAAAACCAATTAAAAATAAAAGAAAGAAGGGAGTCCATAGATGTAAAACAGACTTAACACCATCCCCCATTGCTCTTCATTGCAGTCAGCTCCAATCCAGGAGCCTTCATGGCAAAGAGGAAGGGGCAAGGTAGAACAGTCACAGGCCCACATAGTCATAAACGGGGAGGCAGACTCACCGTTCTTCTGTGGCAAACCATTGCAAAATGCTGGAGACATTGCAGAGACATTGCAAAATGCTGGAGACATTGCAGAATGAATCCTCATTCTTCTAGGTAATGAAACAAGTGTGGAGGCTTGTAAATCTTGTCAACTGGACTTTGAATTTTTATGGTAAGGTTAAGCATTCAACTTTATCATGAAGTCTTTATCAAAACCAATTGTCTACTGATGGTTCTTCTTGCACCTGAAGACCTTTTTACCTAGAGATACATGAAGTAGAGATGATGGGGTGGATGATGGGTTTTCCAATGGCCATTATGCAACTTAATATCCATACTATGAAGACATGGTAAGAAAACAGTGAGAAAATTAAATCCAATTCCATTTTATGTAAACTACAATGGAGTTGCAATGGAGCTGACTGCAATGAAGAGCAATAGGGGATGGTGTTAAGTCTATTTTACATCTATGGACTCCCTTCTTTCTCCTATTTTTAATTGGTTTTGATAAAGATTTCACAATTAAGTTGAAAGCTTAACCTTATCATCAAAAATTAAAGTCCACTTGAGAAGATTTACAAGCCTCCAGATTTATTACGTGGATGATTTTGGATTCTTTCTGCATAAGTGCTATAGAACCTAAACAGTGTGGCTGATATTGTCTATGGCATTAGTTCCATATGGAGCAGATATGTTTCAAAATTTTAGCATACTTGTTTGGGGAAAAAATAAGTATTGTAGTCCAATCCTATGTATACATCCCCTGTTTTGAAATATGTATGAGCCACTTGGGCTTAGGCAGTGATAAAGATGGAATCTGCTGTGCATTCTGTGCTCAAGTTCAGAAAAATGATCCTTCAGACATAAAATAATTTTCTGGGCTAAAATTCTAAGGTTGAAAGAAGAGATTGGAGATTAATTTTATGTCATTTATTAAGATTCATTTTATGTCATTTATTCCCCCCAACATATGTTGGGGGAAAAAACCTGAGACCCTCAAGCTATTCTTTGAGGAAAAAACATAAATAAATGAGATTTTGTGTGGTAAGGTGGAAAATACAATCCTGAGCAAAAAAATAAAAAAATTGATTGATTGATTGATTGATTGTATGGCACATTGACATAACATTTCAATAAAAAAACTTCAAAAATAAAAATGCAAATATATATGGTATATTATGTAAAACTGAAAATATTATAAACTTATATCTAGGTTGCAGATATAATTTTTTGCTTTGTCATACTGCAAATTCGGTTCAATGTTGTCCATATCACATTATTGTTGTTGTTCAGTCGCACAGTCATATCCCACTCTTTGTGACCCCATGGACTGTACCACGCCAGGCCTCCTGTCCTGCACTGCCTCCCAGAGTCCACCCAAGCCCATGCCTATCACACTGACTATGCTAACTAACCATTTCATCCTCTGCTGTCATCTTCTCCTTTTGCCTTCAATCCTTCCCAGCTTCACCGTCTTTTCTAATGAGACCTCTCTGCATATTATGTGGCTAAAGTACTTGAGTTTCAGCTTCAATATCTGTCCCTCCAATGAGCAATCAGGGTCAATTTCCTGTAGGATGTGGTCAGATGGCAAGATTGAAAATAGACATCTTGGGAATCAGTGAACTAAAATGGATAAGAATGGGTGAATTGAATTCAGATGAACACTATATATACTACTGTGGACAAGAATCCCTGAGAAAAAATGGAGTAGCCATCATAGTCAACAGAAAAGTAGGAAAAACAGTACTGGGATACAATCTCAAAAACAATAGAATGATCTTGGGTCAAATCCAAGGCAAACCCTTCAACATCACAGTAATCCAAATCTATGCCCCAGCCACTAATGCTGAAGAGACTGAAGTTGACCTATGAAGGCCTACAACATCTTCTAGAACTGACAGTCAAACCCACAACTGAGCTTCCTTTTGGCTTTAGCCCAGCCATTTCACTCTTTCTGCAGCTACTTGTAATTCCTTCTGATGTGAGAGGCTCATCTTCTGGAGTCCTATCTTTAGCCTTGTGTTACTGTCCATGGGGTTTTCTTGGCAAGGATACTGGAGTGGACTACCATTTCCTTCTCCAGTAGAGTCTTGTAGCCCATTTTTCACTAGATGTCCGGGAACCCCAATAACATCTAGCACAGTCCTTGTTGACCCGGGAGACAACTGGGCTGGTATGGATTTCTGTAAATTACTTCTCATATTTTTTGTGAAAAAAATAGTGACACTTTTTCTCTGGCTCCTCTGATAAGATCTGTCCAGTATGGTTGAACCTCTGGCACAGCTCTCATCTTCTTTGTGGCACATAAGCCCCGCAACCACAGCAAGGTGGTACCTCACTGGGGGACCATATCACATGGGGGTAGTCAATTCCTGGTGTTTTTTCCAAAATACAGATTTTTCCAAAATCTTCAACATTGTCATGGGCAGTTTTTTATCCAATATTGTTTCCATTTATTGTGAATGTTAAAATTATCTTCTAGGAGTACTTTAACAATTGTATTGCTAATTGTATTGTTTTATTGTTGTTAGCAGCCAAGAGTCTTCGGATTTTGGTGGCATACAAATTTAATAAATAAATAAATAAATAGAGATGACTGGGTGTCTATATCTCAGCCTGTTTCACTCCAGGCAGGCTAAGTCATTCGGTATTGGCAGCTGGGGATTATCAAAAATCTTCTGCCTCACACAGAGGCTAGGAAGTTTGGTTATGCAGATGACTGAGCTATAGCAACCTAACATAAATTGTTTGAGATAACTGAAGATGTTCTTACTTCCAATTTAGATATATTAGAAAAATATTTTCATAAATGGAGGCTACAGCCTAACCCAACCAAAACGGAAGTATCATGCTTTTATCTTTCAACAGTTCAGCAGGCAGAGAGTTTAATGTACAATTTAAGGGAAATTGACTCAAACATAATATGTATCCTAAATATCTTGAGGTCAATTTGGATAGGGCGCTCTCCTATAAAGAATATTTGACAAAGATGGTGCTAAATTGAGAAGCAGAAATAACATTCTGCACAAACTGTGTGGTACTAGCTGGGGCTTGGCAATGGACACGCTGCAAATATCTGTACTCTGCTTAGTTAATTCAGCAGCAGAGTACTGTGCCCCCATATGGCTTAATAGCCCATATACAAATAGGATCAATGCACAACTGCACAAATCAATGTGCATTGTTAGCGGGTGATTCGATCTACCCCCACATATTGGCTGCCTGTTTTGTGTCATATACCACCTCCAGAAAAAAGACAAAAAAAATGCTCTCCTTCAAGAATGAAAAACAAAAATCTGGATTCAAATCCTCAGGTAAAGCCAATGTGAAATATCAGTCACTCATTCCATCTACACATAAAATAATCATTGTGATTCCCTAAAATTTAGCATAAGTCCAGAAGAGGAAGACAGTGGGATTCTCCTCCCCTGCATCTTGTCATTCTTCACTGCTGCAGGCCCTTGGTTTGACCTAAGTCTGTTTCACCTAATTTGACTTTTAGCATAGAAAGATAAAATGAAAATCTGCCTTTGTGGCAAAAGGTTGAGTCACGGACACTTCTCATTTTCCGCCAGTAGATGGCAGTGGAATAAGAAGCAATTCGAGTGACCACTTTTAATCATCAAGCCTAGAGCTCCCTGCAGTCAATGAGTTCATACTCATGTCAGGAAACTAGCTTCTCTTATCCTTATACTAATTTAGTATTCAGCCGTGCTGATTTATTCTGATTCTGCAAAAGATACATTTTGGCTTCATTATATAACATTTTGGACGTGCTTGTAGATAACTACTTTACACAATTTGTCGGTACTTTACTTTCAACTGCCTTGTGACAGTGGAGCCTCCAGGACAAATGGCAAAATTGGCATGACATTCAGATCCTGGTTTTCAAACCAGAATCTGTGAGATAAAGCAGTTGTCAGTTTAGCTGGGATTAAATCTTCCACTGGGGCATTCTGAACACAGGAAAGCACCTGATGTGTAGAACTCGTAACGATAAGACAAGAAGCAGAGTGAAAAAAAGGCTGAAGGAATAATACAGAGGAGATTATGGATTGACAAGGGAAGACCAAGGAGGAAACAGAGATAACTGTGGAAGAAATAACACATTATTGAGGCAAGAAGGGGCAAGTTGGAGGGGACTGGAAAAATGTCTTCAATAAAGTACTGAGCACAGAGTACTGAGGAGACATATACTCTATGGAGAACTACGGGCAATTTTTTGGACTGCAAGTCCTCATCCCCTTGCTTGCTGTGTTGGCTAGAACTCAGAGTTATTTGGAGGCCACAGAGGAGAAGAGGTAAGAAAAAGTCCAAAGATTTAGCAGTTGAAGAGAAAAGAAAACAGCATTCTAAAAGGAAGAACCAGAAGAAACTTCACTGGTTGAGAAAGAAAGATTCACAAAAGAGAGAGAAAACAAAATAGAAGTGGGAATTCAAGAGGGGTTTAGAGGGCTATGAAATGGGGGCTGAGGGTGAGGCCAAGAGAGCAAGCTTTCTGTCTAGACCACAGCAGTGCAGTTCTGCAATGCCAAAGCATTATGACCTAAAACAGTGTTTGTAGACGCTGGCCATTGGATTGCTTTGAACAAATCCTGTTCTTTGGCTCAGTCTGTATGCATTCAGCAAAAGCATTGTTGACGTAAAATGGAAATGGATTTAATTTTCTCACTGCGTTCTTAGATTATACCATGTCTTCATAGTATGGATGTTAATTTGCATAATGGCCATTGGAAAACATTGGAAAACAACACGCCCCATCAGCTCTACTTCATATATTTCTAGGTAAAGAGGTCTTCAGGTGCAAGGAGAACTATCAGTAGACAAAGAGGCATAGTCATGACTAGCCCAAACCACAGGCTCAACTGGAGTCAAAGCCAGTGTGGTGTGATCTCTGTGAACAATGTTTGTATTACTTATCTCCTCTTGTTAACAGGAAAGTGCCATAGCACTAAACCACCCAGGCAGGAAGCTGCTGCTATCTGGGCACAGCCTCAGTGGCTTATTACAACAAATAATCTAATGAAAGTTCTCAGGGCTACACACTATCTTTTGCAGAAGAAAAACCCATCCCGGACACAAAACTGTGATTTGGTTTGGAAATGAGCTGTCCAATTCAAATTTGTAATGAGCTGCTGATTACTACAGGAAGAAACTAGCCAGCCTCTCATTTTTTCCATCTGTAATGATGGCAGTAGAGTTTCCTTAACTCTTCTGTATTGTTTTCCACTCTACCTAGAAGTTTGTATTTTTGTCATTGTCATGCTTCAACTATCACTGTCTGCATATCTTTATATTCCTGGATTAAAGAAGTAAATCCATAAGAGGGAGTTTGTGTGCCTGTGTGTGAGAGAGAGAGGGAGAGAATGAGAATGATCATGATTAATAATTACTGAAGCAGATTATATATTTGCAATAGACATTTTTGTTTCAGGAAAATGTGGTACGGATAGGCAAAGCCTAGCACCTCGCTGAAAATATCTGTCAGGAGAAAAGTCAAAGAGCAAAAGCTTCCGTGTGTGTGCTTGGAGATAAATGCAGAAGGAAGTGATCCTGAAATTAGCTATCATGACAAAGAAGGGACAAACACACACACAAAGCCTATCTGAAATTCACTGCTCCTTGTGGTCAGTCAAGTATGAGTGGCTGAGAATCAGTGCCACTGAGGTCACACTTTGAATAATTTGCCTTTCCTTGTTTAAGATTCCTTTTTAAATGCAACCACGGACTTGCAAATAGGATGTCTCCTCCCTCACCGCTTTTTATTTTCTTTTTATTGCATAGTCATTGGGCTTTTGTGAGATATCTAAAATGATTTCTCTCCATGGCTGCTCTTTTGAATTAATACTGAGTGCTCATATTACACTCCATAAACCAGGTATTTAACATCTGATGCTGTTCTTCCTTAGACTTTTCACCAGTTACACCTCAAAAAAATAGGAAAATATGGTTCCCATTCATCCTATATGTACCCATAAACATCAAGTACTAAACAAAATGTTATTCTCAGCCTTTGAAACTCGGGAAGCAAAAAGGAAAGTAAAAGGAGCATAAGTCACTGTCAAGTTGAAATTAAAATATGAACTGTTTAAAAAATAAATCCTATCCTCACAATTCATTTGTATTATGAGCTAATGGGCTTATAGTCAAGTGGACAGAAAGCAATATAATAAATTGCATCATCAAAATGATAAAAATTGCCTTTTTTGCTGGCTGAATCAGAGCAGGTAAGTTTTCAGCAAAATTTTGCAATGACAAGTACTCTCTGATTTACTTTTCTGGCAAAGGACCATGTGCTAAATGCTATTTCTGCCACTTCTTATCATGAGCAAACTGTAGTAAATTTAATAAAAGAGAAACTATTATAGCCTTAAAGAGGAAGATCTTTGATCTTTTTTTCAAATAGAATTTTGAAAAGGCATAAACAATTTTTAAGATGGAAAAAGATTTCTTTCATAGACAGCCAACAAAATTTAAAAAGTTTCTTACATTATATTTTTGGTTTAGTTTCTCCTCAGTATCATCTCCTCCCAACTCCTTTAACATATGGTTAAAAGCAATTAGCTCAATGGAATCTTCTTGTCTGTTCCTCCAAAGATGATAATTTCACACAAGTAACAAGTAATTCCATCAACCAACTGTCCAACTGCTGCCAAGAGAATGAATTTAAAAACACTGATTCTCTGACATAAACAGTCCATCTTTCTTCAGATATTTGGGATTTTATTTACCATAATCCCCAGCAGCAAAGGATTGTGAGAAGTATGGTTTTATACATTTGGAGAACTCCAGATTGCCTTACAACTATACATACCTCAAGATATATTTCTGGTTATTACTCTTCAATTGGCTGAAGAAATAGATGGATAAAGTTATGATAATGTTAGTGATGTTGAATGTTAGTACATAGACTTCAGCAGATACAAGAATGAAGCATACGCATTAAATGCCAACAAGACACCTTAAGTGAAGGTGTCAAACATTGCTTCTTGGTATCCATGAAATACAATGTTACTTCCAAATTTCAGGGAGATTCTAAATAAGATAAAAATGCCAGTCTCAAACTAGAATGTTAAGTTGCATAATTATGAGTTGCCTTATTCTCTTGGCTTAGCATTCCAGTTTCAAAAAAGAGCTCAGATTCTTGGATTGTCCATGCATAGGGAATTTTTATCATGAAACAATGACCCTGAGAACCACAGGTTATGAAAATTAAAATCTAAAACAGAAATCCAGTGTTGGTTGGATATACTATACTTTTGTATAACAGAGGATCAGAAAGAAAAAATAATGGGTGTCCCTACCAACTTTTGTTCTATAGGCTGTGCTTAACTCCCACTCATGACTGACATGAGACTCCCTATGGACTAGACCCAACAGAAATGACCTTTAAAAAATTTGTTTAAAATATAATTGAGCACTTACCTTGATTTTTTCACTAATTATAAAGTATTTCATTGTTAATAAGTAGGGAAGTGGAGTTACTAGTTAGGATGGAATTAAATAGTTTACTTGTTACAGAAGTAAATTAGTGTTCAATAGGAATTTTTGCATTGGGACCTGCTTCAGGTTTCAGTCACACATGCATAGTTTCTTGGGAGTTTATAAGTTTTACTTCAAGACTGAAGATTTAATAATGAAGCAAAGGAATGTAAACGAAGCAAAAGTTTACCTGCAAACTTTGCTTTGAAATAGGACAACGCAAAAGAATCATCTAAAGTCAGTCCAAGTTTCAGAGAGGCAAGTCAAGGTTGTCAGCCAGTCCAAAAGTTAGAGATTTAAAAATAGAATCCACACACAAATATCATATATGAGATAGAGGTCAGACATTGTTTCCAGCAAAGAGAGACCAACTCAGAGCTGTTTCTTAAATAAGGCTGCAGCCAGCTGTCAATAAGCAGGTTTACTGTTTTGCTTGGCAAGAAGCTTTATATCTTCGCCATTTTGCCCACTTCTCTACTGGTGTGGTGTTGGCAGTAAAAGGCCTTATGTCATTCTCATCTGACTTTTCCAGATGGTCAGGTGGTACATATGTTCGATCAGCCTCATGTGACTCTTGGTTTTGTCCTTCCTGCATCTGACATTGCACATTCTCAACTGGAACAACCTCTTCAGCATCTGAGTGACATGTTGCATTCAGAAAGTCCAAAGTGTGAGGTCCAACAATATTAGGTAGGACTGAAGAAAAACCTCCAATCTGAAATTCTAGAAAGCCCATATTGCAGAGAATACTGAGATGCCTGTACCACTGGTATAAAGCAGATTCTATTTGATCAGGCATGGTTTTCTATGATTTCAAAACCTGCAAAGACAAGACTATTTGCAAGTAGGACATAAGGAAATGATAGTTCTTGATAATTTTCTGCTCCCTTTAAAAAGTGTAGTTTGTCTCCAGCCTCATTTTTAGAGGTACATTTACCTTCATCTGATAACAATCTGCTACTATACTAGGGTAAAGGTTGCTTTTTGAGAGAGAAAACCTTACAACTAGTTCACATCTTATATTCTCAATATAGCAATGCAAAGACCCATTGTCATACCACTATGTCTACCACAGCAGCAAATCTGAACTTGAAGTTGTCTGCAAGGTAGTTTCTCATATCACTGGGTCAGCGCCCCAGTCATGCCCCCAGTGAGGCACCACCTTGCTGTGGTTGGGGGACTTGTGTGCTCTAATGAAGATGAGAGCTTGGCCAGAGGTTCAACCATACTGGACAGTATGATGTCATGATGTTCAACCATGATTGACAGGTCTCATCAGAGGAGCCAGACAAAGAGTGTCTCCCCCCTATAAAAATATGAGAAGTAAATTACAGAAATCCAGACCGGCTCGGTCGTCGCCCGGGTTAA
>JANHZU010002373.1:77850-89585 GCA_032468055.1 Acrochordus granulatus | reverse complement strand
TTGGATAAAAGGTGAAACGTCTTCTACTTGAGAAAAATCCAGTCCAGATGCCTGTTTTTTAAACTTTGTTGCAATGGTAGCAATAATAACTCAGAGGCCATTGTAGAAGGTTTAAAAGGTTACAGAAAGGGTTTTTGTAGGGAGACACTTAATCTGCTGGCTCTTGGTTGTCTGCCTATGGTTTAAATAAAATGCTCAGATAAAATTTTATGCAATTACAGAGCTTGAAAATGCAAGAATCCATCTCTGTTCTGTATTTGATTATACAGACACTTACACACATACAGTATATGCTACTTCTCTTTCCCATAACAGTTGAAAACTATGCAGCTATTTTCTAAACATTTTAACAAGCTAAAGACATCTTCACTAAAATAAAAGAAGCATAAAGCCACAAGAGATCCAACCTGAATTTTTCAGTCTGCCTGCATTAGGGATAATGGACAGCACTGTTAAAAGTGGCTAAAAAAGGCAGTGATTTACCTCCATCAGTAGAATATCCTTAGAACTCTGTGCTTGGACCTTTGGATGCTGAACCTTTACAGCAACTGTCCTCCCATCTTGTAGCACAGCCTTGTGAACTTGAGCCAAGGATGCTGCCCCCAATGGAACATCTTCAAAACTGGCAAATAATTCATTAATCTGCAAGGAGAAGAGAGATGTCAAGTTTGCAGATGCTTAAGACTGTCAATATTTTAGCCCCTGAACTTTTGCAGTAGCCAAGAACAAAATACAGCAACATAACATATTATTGCAATATATACTGAGCCACAGTTAAGATGAGAAAAAATTTGGCTGTTCTTTAATTAAACAATTTTTATATGCAACTTGCTCAGTAATAATTGAAAGTAGTTATACACAAAAGTATTTTTGAGTATGATACACACAATCTGGTAAGCTGAACAGCATAGGCAATATTACAAGCATACTTCATCCTTGTTTGTTCCATGAAAATAAGATTTAGCCTATTAAATGTACTTTTTACAATAAAATTTATCTATCATTCTTTTACTCAGGAAGGTTCACCATGAGATCAATCACTAAGTGCCCTGGAGAGATCAAGTCTTTTCTTACTGTTTTTAGAACACTGCCATTTCAGATGTCAGCTGAACCTTGGCTAGTAAAGATTAGGCAACAACCAACCAGGTCTACCACAAAATGGGCCTTAATCAGGGATCTGAAATTCAGTCACATCAAAAACAGTTTATGTTGTAGTCACATTTTGTGCTGCTAGAATTACTATTAACACTAACATCACTTGTTATTTGCTAGTTAAAAAATAATGTGCAAATCTATAAGGATTAAAAGGAACAAAGACAAATTCACAGAGAATGCATCTAGTCACTGAGATAGATAACTCTATGCCTCTGAAAATGGAGCTGTGTTCCCTGCTTTCCAAAAGGATGTAAAAGAGACATCATTTTAATTTAGCTTTAGAAATATGTAGTGTTTTCTAATATGGCTAGGATCATTTTGATTTTGTATTTTATCATTTATTTTTGTATATTTCTGATATACTGTCCTGACAGACCAAAAGGATATGTGCTACTTGTGACCTTTCCATAAATATTTATTTGGTTGATGTAAAAATCAAATGTGAATCTGATCCAACAGTGCTATTCTTACATTAGCAGGGTGTTTGAGAAGACCTTTCTCATATTTTCTAATCGGCTATGTTCACATATAAATATAAAAAAGATTTCTAAATCATAATTTGCTAAACATGTTCTAGTAGATGTCACAGTTTAACTGGCAGGGCTCAAACCATACTGAGCAAGAACCAAGCAGATTACATAATGGTTTAATATACTATATGAGGTCAGAATATTCCTTACCTGGATAATGACTGAGCTCACATGTTGTGCTGAGTCATTGTGTGACTAAGTTAGTGTATTGAATGAATCTAATCAATTATGATTTAATAACCATAATTAACCAAACAGAGCTTAGTTGATTAACCTGACCCTAATTAAGAATAATGGATCAAGCACTGCATTTAGTCATGGTTCTGTGTTAGCTGATATCCTACTCAATGAAAGATACAACAGGTAGTGAAAAGTTAGACAAAGGGAAAGCAGCATAGGTAGAGTTGCCATATCTCTAAATAAAATTTGGAAAACCATGAAATTGCAGCAAATCTGTCCCCTTGTAATTATCTAGATTTTTGCTGCTCAATTATGGGAGGAATCCTAAAAAAGGATTAATCAGACAAGTGCATATTGGAATTGGACTAATAGGAGAGCATGGTATGATGGACAGAGAGAAAATACAGGAATTTTGCATTGAAAGTTCTACCTAACAACTGGGATTGGCTTCAAAGTTATCTTGAATCCCCTGGGATTTGATCACTGGTAGAAGATTTGAAAGAAGATTGCTTACTTATCTCATATGCATGCATACATACATGCATACACACATATAAACTCATATAATAGAACCAGCAGTCAAGCAATACATTATATGTACAGAAATTAAAAAAAAATTGAATGCTAGTGTGGTTTATAGTCTACTTTTGAACACAGTAATTAAAGATGGGAACTGTGGCAAGCCAGCAATTAAATATGAATAAAACACTTTTAAACAGCCTACATGCAAAGCATCTAACAGAAACCTTTTGTGTGGATGAAGTGGGAGGAAAAGCAACAGCCCAGGCCTATATGCAGCTGCTAACTTTCCCTCCCTTCCTCCTCCTCCTGGCAAGCACACCGACACACCACTTCTTGCCTCGGCCACCCCCTTCTCCACTGCTTCCGCAATAAGTATTACCAGCAGCTAACTGGCACATCTGCAGCAATTAGATTCCAATGGAGTCTCAGCTGCCTGCAGTAATTCATAGGAAGGACACCCTTTTAATTTTTTATTTATTTAATTTCTGCTGGCAAAATCCATTAAATAAAACAAGTGCATTTGAAAGGACTAGTTACATATTTCTTCATAATTACAGTGGATCCATGATTCATCCTTTGACATCCTTGCTGCCAGAAAAAAATGTCATCCTTTCATATATTTCACAAGATATTGAGATTACATTTTAGTTCCCCACCTCATTAAATCCAAATTAACATTTAGTCAGAGGTCAGATAACTTGGAGAGATTAATAATGTTACCAGGGAGTTGTTTTGCTTTTAAATATTTTCATAGTATCACTAAAACTACTGTGTATCATGGAGAAACAGAAACATAGATTGGCATGACAGATACAGTGAGCCATAAACTAGTCTACACATTTTAGTGTACTATGATATGCAAATCCTGCTCACATAGTTAGTGTACCCAGTATGGCAGTAATTCCAGGCCTTGTAGAAACACAGCTCCTACAAAAATTATTCAAATGAACTAAAAGAAAACAAATTATATTGTGGCTTAGTGAACCCAATCAGTTTCTGAAAATTCCTTTGGGAAATCAATCCTCCTCTCTGCAGTATGTCACTCAGACATAAGAAAGGCCACTGGGAAACCTAGTCTTCAAAATCCAATCCTCATTACAATTTCTTACATGCTAAATGATATTTATTGCTAATAGTAGTGGTTTCACGTCCATCAAACTGCAACTTTGAGCTATCTCACATACCAGTATCCATTCTGTATCTGAATATGTGCCACTGCTATGCCTCGTGAGTTTTGGGTCTAAGACTCCATAGCATCACCTCATTATAAGTGGCCTCTAGCCGAGCAACTATTTATCTGGCTCAGTGCATGCTGGACTGCTATATCATGACCGCAAAAATCTAAATGACCACTAACTGTGGTGCAAGAAATGCAGTTAAGTCTAAGTCTTTTGCTGCTAGTTATGGCCTGGATTATCTTTTCCCCAATATAGAGCCCTTACCACACTGCCATATTGATTTTAGGCTGTTGAGATGTGTGGAAATATTTACCTCATTGAATATTGAAATTCAACCTGCACAGCCAGATAATTTACATTATAAGATTTTTCACTGCTGGGCCTGATTTCTAATCATGCAAATAATATATGTAAAGACAGAAATAATGTTTATAATAATCATGATGAGAGTGGTAATACAGATTGGCTGAAATTTGAATCAGTAAAATTCCTCACTTCAGCCATACATATTTTGAAACATTATTTTATGAGGATGAGAATAGACAGTAACCCAAAAGCACTCACATGTTTTGCATAGGAAAGATTCAGCTCCAATACTTGCCACTTCTAGTTAAAAAGATCAGGTAGCAGGTGACAAGAAGGAAACTTGGCTTGAAACTGAGGAAAGTCACTGCCAGAAACAACAGATCTATCATGAGGCAGGAGTGAACGTCACAGCGGAAAGAGCACAGCTTATCAGATGATCTTCAGAAGCCCCCTACCACCACAAATGTTTTTGCTCATGATGACTTAACACTGTTTTGGGTGGCAGCAAAGTAAAAATGATGGGCACAATTTTTGCCTGCAGAGTTCCTTCCTTTTTTAAGTTTACAGGTTCCATAGCCTGAAAAAGTTTGAAAACTCCACTATTTAGAGCATAGGTTTCCATATATGTGATGTCTAGTCCACAAAACGTAATATTATTAATGCATTTGTTAGTCTTTCTTGGGCCAGAATATTCTTTGCCTTTTCTGACTTGGAAAAAATAAATTCTGTGTTGCTACACCAGCAATCAGAAAGCTTCTGAAAATTCCTGTTGAAACAAATCCATAAAATTCCATCCTTATTTCATTCTGCCCCAATTATTCTACAATTAAATAAGATACTGAATCGTTGAAACCCAGGTCCCCTACCTCATGAAGCTTTCACAAGACTTAGGACTCTAAGGTCAACCAAATATTAAACTAAAAAAAGAGCTACTGTACATCTGGACAGCAAATACAATTCTTTCTTCCTTCCATCAATTTATGCATTCTTTGCTCAGAAATCAAGTGTTGCATTGTTGCTTTAGCAGTTATTAAAACAGCAGAAGTCAAAAGATTAGATTTATCATATCAGATAGTGGATTATGAAGAGTAATTCGTCAAGTGTCAGGACAAATCGTTCACAATTTATAGAAACCAAGTCTGTGAAATCTGATTGGACTACTTGACTAATGAATGCCAAACTTAATTGATGAGATTTTGCTTTGTCTGTCAAAGTCCATATTTATTAAGGATTCCTAATAATAACTCCTGTGCAATATACTTTCACTTCAATCTCAGGTTCTGAATAAAATTTCTCTCTCTAGCTGTTAATGGAGATAGATCATGCCCTTATGAATGCCTATTATTTGGCCTAGTGGATGCTTTGCTGTTTTTACTGCAGAGCCTGAGTATGTTAGACAGCAAAAACAATGGGATGGAAAGAGACAAAAAACCTCCTCCTACTAACAATGCATTACTCTTTTCATGGTTACAGGATTTATACAGATATCTAGTTCAGTTAATTATGAAAATACAGTGGAACCCTGGATTGCAAGTAAAGTGCTTTACAAATGGTTTGCAAGACGAGCAAAAATGTTTAATAAAATTTAACTTGGTTAATGAGTGATAACTTGCAAGATGAGCATCACATGATGAGCTAATACGGGAAATCTCATGGAACCACTCGTCCTCAGTCAGCGTGTATGTCTCATACAGGCAGTATCCGCGCAAGCGTACTGTTTACACTATTACGTGTATTTTACACTGTTACGTGTTCACATGTATTGTGACCACAAGTATGTGCGTAAAGCCCCATGAAGAAAAAGCATGAAAAGGAAGGCAGTAAGAAGGAGATGATTACAGTTGAAGTTAAAAAGGAAATCATCGAGAAGCATGAATAAGGTATGTGCATGGCTGACCTCGCAAGATATTATAGCAAGTCTATGTTGACGATTTGCACCATTTTGAAGAAGAAAGAAGAAATAAAGGAACTAGATGCAGCAAAAGGAGTCCTGAGAATAACAAAGCAATGGCCACTTGTTCTGGAAGATGTAGAAAAGTTCTTCTCATGTGGATAAATAAGAAGCAATTAGCAGGTGATACCATGACTAAAACATTATCTGCGAGAAGGCAAGGGCATTGTACGCTGATCTTATAACAAAATTGCCAGGTACATCAACAGAAGAAGCAGCTTTCAAGGCAAGCCAGGGTTGGTTTGATAATTTTAAGAGAAGTGGCATCCATGGTGTTCTGAGGCACAGAGAGGCAACAAGCTTGGATGCTAAGGCAACGGAGGCATTAGTTGCAGAGTTTGAAAATCTTGTGATTTCCGAGGGTTACCTGCCTCAGCAAATTTTTAACTGAGATGAGATGGGTCTCTTCTGGAAAAAGATGCCGAAGAGGACCTACATTACAGCAGAAGACAGTTCAGTGCCTGGCCACAAGCCCATGAAAGACCGTCTCACCCTCTTGTTCTGTGCTAATGCAAGTGGGAATTTGAAGTTAAAGCCCCTGCTCGTGTATCATTCCAAGGATTCACGAGCCTTCAAGAAATGTAAGATGCAGAAGAGCCAGTTAACTGTGATGTGGAGGTCCAACAGCAAGGCCTGGGTCACGGGTATCTTGTTCGTCAAATGGATCAACACGGTCTTCAGTGAGGCAAAATGTCTTAGAAAGGAATCTGCCACTCAAAGTCTGGCTGGTTATGGACAATGCTCCTGCCCATCCCTCAGGCCTTGAAGATGACTTATTAGAGGAGTTCAAGATTATTAACATCAAGTTCCTTTCTCCCAACACCCTCCACTACTCCAGCCCATGGATCAGCAGGTCATCTCAAACTTTAGAAAACTTTATATGAAAGCACTATTTCAGTGATGCTTCAAGGTGACTGAAAGAACTACCCCTAACCTTCCAAGAGTTTTGGAAGGATAATTTCAGTATCATGGCCTGCCTCAAGATCATCAGTAAAGCCTGGAAGGGGGACACCAAGAGAACCCTCAATTCTGCTTGGAGAAAACTGTGGCCTGATTGCGTTCTTGAACATGACTTTGAGGGGGTTGCTCCTGAAAAGGAACCAGCTGTCCATGACATCATCTCTTTGGGAAAGAGCATGGGACTGGAGGTGGATGTGAATGACACTGAAGAGCTGGTGGAGAAGCACAGCCAGGAGATGACTACAGGCGAACTGATGGATCTGCATCTTGAGCAATGGCAAGAGGTTGTGGAGGAGATCTCATCTGAGGAGGAGGAACAGTTGGAGGGATCCCTCACTTCAAATGAGATTAGGGTGGTCTGTGAAATGTGGGAAGCAGTGCAAAATGTAGTAGAAAAGCACCACCCAAATAAGGCTATAGCAGTGCGAATGATGAATCTGTTTAACGACAATGCGATGTCACATTTCTGCAAAATCTTCAAACAGAGGCAAAAGGAAGTGTCATTGGATAGGTTCCTGATTAAACCTGAACAAAACGAAAGACATTCCAGTGAGTCAAAAGATAACACTGAATCCAAAAAGTGTAAATTAAGTGAAAATATTAGTGTTAGTGAAAGTCGTTCAAGAGAAAGAACTCTCGAGATTCAAGTTCCAGATGTTCTCATGGAAGGAGATTCTCCTTCCAAGAAATAACCATCCTCCTCCTCTCCTCCTTCACGTCTCCTTCATGCCAGCCATGACTCTTTTCAAAGTTGATGTGCTGGTTAATTTATTTTTACTTTATATTGTGTATTAATCATTATTTATTTCAGATATTAGGGACAATAATTTGTACATAAAATGCCATTAAAATGCTTTTTACATGAATGTTTCTGGGTGTATGGAACAGATCATCCAACTTTACATTATTTGCTATGGGAAAATTCACTTTGCTACACGAGTGTATTAGATTACAAGCACTTTTCCAGAACAAATTATGCTTGCAATCCAGGGTTCCAGTGTATGTTTAGATCACGTCAGCAATTCTAAATCTGTCTGGCACCATCTGAAGAAGGAAGATTTGAACTGTCAACCCTATCCAAAAAGTTATGGAATTTGTTTGGATCCTTTAAGAATAATTTAAGCAATTTGGTACAGCTTTTGGGAAAGACAGAAAGGATGATCAGAGAGATAGGCATTATCTCTTATGAAAAGAGATGGAAGGAACTAGGAATATTTTATTTTGAGACTGAATTTATACTGAATGAGTGAACCAAAAGAGCTAATATTACAGATGTTTGAGTTGTTGATGTATTTTAATTCTCTCAATTTCAATATCACAGCGTTTATATTGGCAAATCTAAAGTTAACCAATTTATATTATTAGAAAAAGTTTCTGAAATTTCTAAACCTTCAATTAATTTTTATTACAATTGAAAGTTGTATTATGATACACAATGTCATTTATCAGTAATATGGGTAAAAAATTACAATAAACTGTTTTAACAAATGAAATTATTGAATTAGTATCACAGGATCTTGAGATGATTATTCAACAAAATATTATTTTTAAAATATTGCAACCACCCCAGAGAATTATTAACAAGTTTTGGATTTCAATCTTTGTATGCTAGAAATGCAGTAAGTCAGAAGGAATTCTTACTCCTGTTTGGGGCTGTTCTGTGCTATGGTTTAATATTCACAAGCAATGGCAGCTCAAGAATATATGATGCCCTAGGCTACATTGACTTATGGTGCCACTTTTCACTGATGTGAAAGTTTGCATTTTTAGAATGAATTGGAAGAAAGGAATGCATTGGCACCCCCCAAGCTTTGGTGCTCTAGGCCAGTACCTACTAAGCCTTAGCCAAAAGCCAACTCTATTATCGCATTATAAGTAGGGCACTTCGGAAAGAAATAAGCATCAAAAATTTACATTTGGAATTTAAGGGTCGAAGACGTGGAGTTTCATTCTTGAAATCTGGAATGTATCCAAGTATAAAGAACTTTGGATTTATCATTCACAGGAAGCAACTAAGAAGATTATTTTAGTCTGGTGAAAACACTTTAAAATTCTGGATGGAAGACATGCTTATCCTATGTACCATTAATTGACTTTCTACCCACACTGAAGGAAAAGTGATCAATATAATTCTGTACCACCAAGGTTTATTTTGATGTTTAAGATTTGAGTACTATCATTTATTTTAATATATATATATAGTAACATTTTTTCCTTCTTTTTTTCCTACATTTTATTTATTTTCTTATTATGTTTTGCTTTTTTCTATCATCATTTGTTCTTCTCTTTTGTGGCAAATCAAGAGGCCATACATTTTCTTTCCTCAAAGGAAACAAGTGTGGAATCCCCAAAGTTTAGGAAGTGAGAACAAACCAGAATTTCAGGCAGCCTTTTTTCTTCATGATATTGCAAATGGTTTGAAAGTTTTAGAGCTGAAGAAAAAAACTGTAAGTAACAGACAACTTTTCTTGATTTGTAGAACAATTTTACAAAAAATAGAATTGTCTGAGATTCCTGGCAATTTTCAAGTGATTGATGAGAAAGAAAACTTGAGAATTTCTGGGATAAACAATAATGGATACAACCACAATTTTGATGTAGTAGGAGATTTATATGGACTCAGCTTATCTTCATGGAAAGCAGCAACAGAAAATCTTCCACATTTGGGAAATTTATAAAAATAGCTTCAGTTGGAAAAAACATTTCTTTCTTTTATTGTTTTAAGAAGTTATTCTCCATTCAATCCAATTTTCTATTAGTATGTTTTTAGTAAATAATACAATAGTGGTCATTAGTCTAATTTGATTTTTTTTTAAAAAAATAAATATACTTTAAGAAAAAACTTTATTCTAAATTTATTTTTCCTTATCATCCACATTCAGACACATAGACAGAAGTATTTAATTTAAAGTCAGAAGTTTAATGAAGTAGAATTAGCAATAACATCAGTAAGCATGGATTGATGAAGCATTCTAATATATGAGCATCACCAGAAAGGTGGGAATCAGTGGCCGAGAGGTTAAGATGCTGGGCTTGTCTGCAGGAAGGTCAGCAGCTCAAGTTCAAGACACAAGCACTGCCATGTAACGGGGTGAGCTCCCATTATTTGTCCTAGCTCCTGCCAATCTAGCAGTTTGAAAGCATGTAAAATGCAATTAAATAGGTGCCATCTAATTTAGGCAGGAAAGGTAACAGCATTTCACGTGCCTTGGTGTGTAGTCATGCCAGCAACATGACCACAGAAGCATGTTTGGACGAACGCTGGCTCCCTCTGCTGTGAATCAGAGATAAGCACTATCCGCTAGAGTTCAGACATGACTAGCAGGGGAAACTGTTACAGTGGAAGAGAATGGTGAGACCATTGTTGTTTTATCCATTCAGTTGTGTCTGACTTTTGGAGACTTTATAGACAAGTGCTCTCCATGCTACCCTGTCAAGCGCAGCTTCTTTCAGTTGTTGGATGTTTATCTTTGTATCACTTTTGATAGGATCAAGCCAGCATGTTCTTTGCCTGCTCCTTCTTGTTCCACTAACTATTCCTAGCATCATTAACTTCTCCAATGAATTTGTATGCATGACATGGCCAAAGTAAGTTAGACATAGTCTCGTGATTTTGGCTTCTAATGATGTGTCTGGTTTTATATGATTCAGCACCTCTCTGTTGATTACTCTGCCTGTCCATGGTATACACAGTAATTTTGCCAGCACCACAGTTCAAAGGTATTAATTCTTCTTCAGTCAGTCTTAGTGTCCAACTCTCATATCTATACATCATTATAGGGAAGACTATTGCTTTAACTAGTCTGTTTTTTGTATTTATATCAATATCTCTGCTTTTCCAGATCTTATCCAAATTAACCATTGCAGTGCGACCTAAGGTTATCCTGCATTTGATTTCAGGTGTAGAACTGCCATCATGAACAATTTTTGATCCAAGGAAAATAAATTCTCAAACTAATTCAATTTTCTCCTTGTTGATTTTAAACATCTCTTGTCCATCTGCTGCTGTTGTCATTATCTTTGTTTTGTTGATGTTAAGACTCAATCCTACTTTTTCACTTTTGTCCTAGATTTTCCAGATCATTTTTTTCCAGGTCTTTCTTCTTTTCAGCCAGTAATGCTGAATCATCTGCATACTACAAATCATTTATGATTCTTCCCCCAATCTTCACTCCAAAATCAGGCAGTTCCAGATCTAATTTCTGCATGATCACTTCAGCATACAAATACAACAAAAATGATAACATATATCCCTAACTCCTTTACTGATCCTGAAACAATCTGTGTCACCATAGAGTGTTCTCAGTGTTGCCTCCTGATCAGTGTACAGTGATCTGATAAGTCTGATCAGGTGGGTTGGGACACCAAGATCATGCAAAGCTGTCCATAGCCTCTTGTGTTCTACACACTCAAAACACTTTGAGTGTAACAAAGTGTTTTTACACTTTGTAGTAAAAAAACACATATATAAATCCTTTTGATATTCATGAACCTTTTCCATAATCCATCTAATATTGGCAATGTGATCTTGAGTGCCACGCCTCTTTCTAAATCCAGCTTGTACATCAGATAATTCTTGATCAATGACACTCTGCAGCCTCTGTTGAATAATCTTTAACAGAATCTTGCATATATGAGAAATCAATGCAATTATGTGATAGTTCGAGCAGTCTCTGTCATCATCTTTCTTTATTAATAGGATAAAAACAGATATTTCGCAGTCCTGAGGCTATTTATATGTAGACCATATCTTTTGACACAGGCAGTGATAATGTTAACTGGCACTGGTTTTAGAAATTCTACAAGAATTCTATCAATACCTGAGGCTTTCCTGTTCAGCAATTTCTCCTTGGCCCATTCTACTTCTTCTTTCTGTATATTTTTCCACCTGTTCTTGATCTTCTGCTGGTCAGTTAGTACATTCCTGTTATGGTCCTTAACTGTTTCTTGCCA
>JANHZU010002372.1:57158-89709 GCA_032468055.1 Acrochordus granulatus | reverse complement strand
AGAGGTGACTTTAAATGGTTTACAACAATACCTTAATAACATCTTACTTTTTTTTTACTCAAAAGTCCTTACTGATGGGCTCTAGTGCTGAAACCTTGGTGAAATATATTGCAAAATTTACTTTTTGATTTCATACTTTATTTTACAAAAGAAAGCCAAAATGGAGAAGCCATGTATGAAAAACTTAACATCTTAAGATTCAATAGCTTGTAGAAGCACTTTTAGCAGCAATAACTTGAAGTAATTGTTTTTTGTTTGGCTTTATCAGTCTCTCACATCATTGTGGAGGAATTTTGTCCCATTCTTCTTGACAAAATTGCTTCAGTTCATGGAGGTTTGTGGACATTAGTTTATGCACAACTCTCTTGAGGTCCCACCACAGCATTGCAATCAGGTTGAGGTCTGGACTTTGACTGGCCCATTGCAACACCTTGATTCTTTTCTTTTTCAGCCATTCTGTTGTATATTTGTTGGTGTGTTTGGGATCTTTGTCCTCAAAGTCCAGACCTCAACTTTAGGGCTTATATGTCTATGAACAAATATTCATTAATGTCACAAGAGCCTTCTAGGCTTTCAAAGTCAGTGCTATCATAGTTAAACTATACAAGGCTTTTAACTACAAGAAGCTTTCTTCAGTGGAAGTAGAATTAATTGCTAAGTTTTCTTAAGATAAAAGTTGTTATGCTTATGCAAATTGCTATGTCCCTGTCTAGCCAAGAAAACTTGCTGGCAATTGAACTCTCATGCAGGCAAGTGATTTCAAAATCCAAGCTGAAGACTACATGTAGCTTTCAAAGCTCACTTCACAACTTTGGACTACATGCTATCATTCAGTCAAAACAGTTTTCTAAAATCCAAACTGTATTGCCTGTTCCATAAAAGTATCTCACAGACGTTAGTCTGACAGCTCATTTCAGCATAAACTGATGTAATTTATCATCATCAGCTGATATCCTGATATATACAGTACAACTAATATTATTAATATTAATATATATGTGGTGCTAAAATTATCTCAAGCATTTTTAATAACAACCTGATTTTCACATGCTGCAAACACTAAGAGCAAACACATTACTTAAAAATAGTTTTGACTTTAAAATTAATTACATCATTCTGAATAAATAAACGTTATCTAATATGTTTCCTTATTATAATTCATACTAATGTTGAAATGACTGTACTGAATGTTGAAAAATTAATTATGAACTCAACCTATAAACTCCTGGTAGGAAGTTTTAATTCAGAAAGCTATATTTGCAACCTTTTACTTTTCTTCTTTGCCTTTTTCCCTTTAAATATGTAGCAAGGCACACATGAAATAAATTATAGAATAATAATTCACATAAACTAGTGCCTGAGCCCTAATTCAATACTTGCAATTTTTATTATGTAGTTAGTATGCCAAAAGAATATTTATAATATGATTTCTACACCTCAGCTAAGATGTTGAAAGCTCTTGATTATCTCACTAAAACAGATATCTATCAGGCTCTTGTTCTACAGATTTAAGCAGGAGGCTATGATTCGCAAATACCACAGCAGAGGATAATCCAGCTCCTTTACAAATTAAGAAACCAAGAGAATGTGGCCAGCCACTACAAGCAAGGCAACTTAATAGTGGTTTTAATAGTGTAGTAATACCACTTTCAACAGATGTTGCCTTGCTCAACTTCACCTACTAAAATTTCCTTTTTCTTATTAAAATAGATATTATATATGGGGTACAGCTAGATTCTGTTTAATCACTTCAATTGAACTTGTAGAGACTAAGATAAGATAAATGTTAGTTTTCTTTTACAGCTTGGCCTGAAACCTATTGATCTTGGTGATGGGATAGATTCTAATGCAGTTGACTACCACTGAAACACAAAAGGCTTATTCATCTTTAAAGAGAAATTATACTTAGCAGGGACATATACATTTTCTTACTTGCCTTCCTTTCACAGAGAATGCATTTACCCTAGGAAACATTAGTGTACTATGTAATTTTTCCAGTCATTGAGCTCTTTGATGGTTTATTCTCAAGTTAGCATGTAAAGGATTGGGACATGGGCACTTTTTTTCAGACTGACTTGTTTTTATTATTATGAATGAACAGGAAAAGAATGACAAGATGAAGAGAATGTATGGAAATGAGCGTAGCTCCTCCAATTTTTGGATCTTTTTTATTGATAAACAAACTTCTCTTCCATTCACTATACATATCAGAAATAAGAAATATATTTTCTTCCAGATTTTAACTATATTAACTGTCTGGAGATGCTGAGATTTGTAATGCAGTACATCTAGTGGATAAGCGATTCCTACCAAAAGTATCCAATGGGGACAAGCGGAGTCGGTGACTAAACTTCATAACATCTTCACAGTGGAACTTCAAAAGGCAGAGCTTGTACTGTGATAATACAACTTATATTTCAGTGTTTTGGCATCAGTGTAGTTAGGAAAGGATGACTGAGATTTCCATTCCTGTTATATTTGCTCTGTGTGGTAAATATATGAGTGAAAAGGTGGTTAGTATAAGATAAACAGATATGATTTATATACTTTCCAAGAATAATAAAGGTCCCACATGTATATTCTCAGTGTATTTTGAAAATATTATCATGGAAGAATTGCTCAACTGGAGAAAAAATTATTTGAAGAAATGTTTTATTTATTTGTTAAATTTATACCCCACTCTATTTGTAGCGGCAACTCTATATTAATAGGAACATCAAAGTTTTATTATGAAATAAAATGCCACTCTGGAGTTCTTTCAGCTACAGACCAAATTTAAATTTCAGTAAAAGGGGTTAATTAATATTTTTCTGACTTCTAACATTTAGGCAAAAACCTGTTAGACATTTGGATTAATTGCGTATCAAGAAGACTGAGCTAAATAAACTATAATTCATCAATTTTAAAATGCTTTTCTTTTCTTTTTAAACACAATCTGTTCATGGAATATTTCGGAACAATATGTTCATTTTATATTTCCTGAATCATAGGTAGCTTTCAAAATAATGTGAACCTGTACAGAATAAGCAGGTCCTAGCAATGACAGATCTTTAGGTTTCATTTATTTTATATTTTAAAAATCAGGTAGTTGGAATACTATTTTTACAATACAGTTTGTGGATGCTTTTGAAATATAAAAAGGAAAGATATCTCTCACAATATTCTGTCTTCATGGGATATACAAATAAAGAACTGAACTTTGGTTAGACTGATTGTCATTTTTGGGCTAGGCCTGACATCAGTCTTGCTACACTAACCCTATACTACCCTAACCTAATAGATAACCCTGGGAAATTCTGAGGAATGGTTATCCTCAATCTCTTTCCACAATCCAGCTCTGGACTACGCTGTCACTTGTCTTTCCCCCCTACTTAGAATATTCTCCCTCCTTCCTGAGAACTTACTGCATTACTGTAGTTGATCACAACACCTCTTCCCTTTCGTAGATATATTCCATAACAGGTAGCAAAAAAATTGATGCCAGATCTGTCAACACTAGCTGAATCATTTAGACAAAAATTTCAAATATCTGAACTTAAGCTTTGAGGTTCATGCTAGTATGATTGCACTTCATCTCTTCAGAAAGAAGGTAGGATTTTTTGTACAGGAGACAGAAAGCAGTCAGTGCTGGAAGACAAAGGAGAGAGGTCAGCAGATTAAATCCTTAGCTTTTAAAAGAATTTCTGGGATGAGAAGAAGAGTGTTGGGTGAAGATACTTGATAGAGTTTGCAGTGTGTAATACACACTGCATCACAAAGCATCTTTAGAAGGATGGTGTTGCATGCTAATGGAACAATGGAAAAATATGTAATTGAAAGGACTGAAATTTACATTACATTAGGATTTAAAAGAGAACTCTTATAAAATGATGTTGATACATGCCTCCAGAAAAAAATATCTGGAATGTATAAAGGTATTTCAAATTTATGTAGGAAATATGGAAAACATGAAGGGTATTTTTATCATGCCTGGTGGACTTGTGAAAAAGCCAGAAAATTTTGGGTTCAAATATATACAGAAATAGAAAGATTTTAAAGATTAATATGGAATTGAAATCATAAATCTTCTTGTTGAGACTAATTGATAAATAATTAGAAAACAGTTATGGTAGTTTGTTTTTATCTATGATCACTGCTGCAAGATATTTATATGCACAAAATGGAAAGACCAAAATATCCACAATGGAGGAATGGCTAGTGAAGATGATAGAATTAGCAGAGATAGTAAAATTGACCTGTTTGATCAGAAAAGAATAATAACTACATTTATTAGTGACTGAAAAACCTTTACAGACTTTTTTGCTGAAAACATAAAAAATGAACTTGTGATTTATAGATTCGATGATTAGAAAGAGTAGACTATGGAAAGAAGGAAATTATGTTATAACATTAGAGAGAGGATAAAATATGAATGTACTTACAACTGCTATTAAGAAGACTAGAAGCCACTTCTTTATAACTTTTTTCCATTTTCTCTTTTTTTCTATTTCTTTCTTTGCAATTTTTCACTTATTACTAAGATGCTCAGCTTGTCAGCTGGAAGGTTGGTAGCCTAAGATCAAGACCTGCCACTGTTATGCAACAGGGTGAGTTTCTGTTTTCTCCCTCAGTTCCTGCCAACCTAGAAGTTCAAAAGCATGCAAATGCAAGTAAATAATAGGTACCACGTACTTAGGCAGGAAAGGTAACAGTGTCCATGTACCTTTGGCATCTAGTTATGCCAGCCACATGACTATTGAAGCAATCTCAGATAAATGCTGGTTCTTTGGCTTGGAAATGGAGATGAGCACTGCACCCTAGAGCTGGTCATGACTGGCAGGGAAATCTTTACCTTTTTACATGGACACATATGCATCCCAAAAAGAAATGTAATAGAATGTGTTTATAGTAAACATTTAGATTATTTATGTTCAAAAAATCTAAAAGCAGCAGCATGATATTAAATCAAAATATCAGATATATTACATAATCTTAGATCTATAAGATGCCAAGTGAAAGATCCTCCTCCTCCTCTTCCTCCTCCCACACTTTTAATCATGATTCTGTTCGGACTTTAGTCAGTTGTTATTATATTTCTAAGAATGAGAGCAGTGTTTGTTGAGAAAAATGTTGTGACATTAGGTGAAAGATGAACAAGATAAAAAAATGTCTTCGTGGTAGGTATAATCTGCCTAAAACCTCCATTGAAAGCTATGTATTTAAATCGGGAATGTGAATTTCTGTCTCCCACTAGCTTACTTATTCTTACATTTCGGAGAACCTGATGGGCACAATAAAAGTTCTTATTTGCATGCAAAATGTCATGCATGAGAGATTTCTCTCTCTTTTATGCACAAGAGAAAGTTATTGACTTGCTTTCCTAAACATTGTTTAAGAATGTTCTTTCTTCCCCAGTTTATTCAAAGACTCTTGCCAGGTGCTGAGTCCCTGTCCTGTACTGTAGTGCATCTGGATTATGCTATAATTGTGACTCAACATTTCCATTGTCAAAGCCGATGAATAGATAGATTTTGCTAGTACTTTTTAAAGCTTCTTAGTAATTTGAATTATGATTTTTATTATCTTCCCTAGGTACTTAATTGCCTTACTAATGCATTTAGGTTTTTGTTAAAATATACAAAGCTTTTAATACATGTTAATGTACTCAATTAGACTTGGAAACATTATGATTTTAGAAAATGCTACCACTCATTTTCCTCATGGAATCAGCAAATTGACACTTTGATTCAAGCTTGCAATTTTTAATGCTGGCTCCTCTCACTTTTCAAAATACATTGGAGAGTTATCATTTAAGAATGAAGTATTATGTACGACCTATGCTTCGGGAACACAGTACCAATATCAGGATTAACTTTGCAGTATTGTTCATGGCATGACTTATGCCTTCAAAGATTTATGCAATAATGTATCAAATGGGATGAAATATTGAAATAAAATAACCAAGATAGCAATAATAAAACTGCTCTACCTTGCATATTTCTGATCAAGAAGGCTTTTCGCCGTGAACATCACAAAAATTTAGATACCCTTAAAAACATTGATACTTTAGGCCATCTTATCCATCTATTGAATAATGCATTTGACTATCAGGAGGCAACAAAATATGAAAGGAGTACATAAAGGCCGTATACTGTCACCTTTCCATTTAACTTACATGCAGAATGTGGTCTGAGAAATACTTCACTAAAACAAAAAGACATTAGTATAAGAAAACTACCTTGAAACAATTATCAAAAACATTAAATATGCTGATGATACCACTTTTTCTGCCTAAAAGCAAAGAATATTTAAGGATTGGTTTGCTAAAGATGAAAAAAAAAGAGTACTCAAGCTAGTGTGCTGTTTAATAATAAAAACACAAAAATGATGTCAACCTAGGGACAGATTTGTGGAAAAAAAGTTAAAAGTATTAACAGATTTTAACTTCTTCAGCTGAGAAATTCACAGAGATAATGACTATAACTATGAAACATCTGCAACTAGGGAGAAAGACTTTGACAGAACAAGACAAAATGTTAAAGTGGTGAGACATCATACTGACAACAAAAGTATATTTTTTAAGACCATGTTTTCTTATTTGTAATATATAGCTGTGAAAGTTGGACTATCAAATAAAAAGCTGAATGAAGAAAATTAATATCTTTGAATTGTGATGCTGAAAAAAATGCTGAGAATACCTTGGACTTCAAGAAAACAATTCAATATTAGAAATAACACTAGATTGCTCAGTTGATAGACTAATAAGAGAGCTAAAGTGCTTGGGAAAAGTGAAGACAATTTTTAAAAGTATCCAACAGAAATCAAAATTGGCTTGTTAATATCACTGATGATATAAGCACGAACTGGCAACAATTCAAGCAGTTAGTGGTAATTCCATGGTGAAATATTATTTGTCAAATATTGGAAAACTTGGAAATAATTGAATGCCTGATCAATAACAATAGCCACAAAGTTCCTCCTGTTTGTGTGAGCTATCTTGCTAACCTTTAGTAGAAAAATATTGACAGCTAGCTAAGCATTTAGATGATATTAATTTCAATATTCCAACCTGTTTTCATAAAAAGTTATATGATAAATTGCTAATTGAATTCTGGATAACCATGGAAAACAACTGAAATTTTGGGGGTGGTCTTGTTGGATGTGTGAAAATATTTTGATATATAGGCTTCATTTAGCAATTAGAACTGAGACTAGCAACTGAAACATTAAATGAAGTGGTCATTAAATGGAACTGTGACTGTGCTCATGACCTTACTTTAGCTTTCCTTCACTTTACAGACCTGTGAAGATTGTAAATGCATGGATTGTTCACAGAATTGCTTTTTTATAACCATTGTAACTGCATTTGGCTGCTAAACAAGGCAGTCACTAAGTAAGGACAACCTGCAATGCAAGCAATATTTTTGAAGTTTTGATTTAAATATAAATTTACTAATTTTATATTAATTGGATCAATATGTGATATATAAATACACACATACATACATACATATGCATACCTTATATATAACATTTTTTTTTCTTTTTTATCCTTTTTCTTCATTTAATTAAAAGAGGTGCATTTTATTTCATACATTAATTGTTTTAAAGCACATTTAAAAGGTGTTGGAATAAAATATAATTTCAAGATTTATTCATATAACATCCTGATTTAATCCTAGTTTGAAAAACAAAAAAAGCTGGTACAGTACTGATTTTCTTTTTTCTTTCTTTCCTTCCTTTTTTTATTTTTAAATCGTGAAGAAGTTATTCTTATTGCTAATGAAGTATTAAAAACATTTTAGTTATTGCAAGAAGAATCTAGATTATCAAAATTGTAAAATGGAAGTATATTCAATTAAAACATCTCTTAATTTCAAATTTGCACCAGCAGTAAAACTCTGTTCTCAGTATTAGAATATGCATTTTGTTCCGAGTCCAGAATATTTTTAATAAACATTTAGATCCTATTGCTAAGGTTGATATTAATCATTGCAAGAACTTTATAGAGTTAAAATATTAACACCACATTAACAAATATATGTCTTACATTAAGAAGGTATGTCATGCTTGCTGGATACCCCAGATATTCTTGTAAATAGAATTATCAAAAGTGTAAATTTACTGAGGCGATGCTTTCATGTGAAAAAGTATTTCTCACTATTAACTCATTTTGGTTAATACCCACACAATTGTTTCTGTGATGTTACAAAAATGTTTTTTTTTTGTTTATTAATACTGTTGAATTATCAACTACAGTTTTGAAATTTCATATCAAGAATTAATCAAGCATGGAGAATTGAAAAGGATTGCTAATCAATAATGGAAAAATCCAAATTAACAATATTGCCAATATTGTTTTCTGCTAACGAGTTGACCTTTCATTGATGCAATAAAATAACTGATCAGTATTATTCTGTGTGATCAGATAATGTTTCTAAAACCTGTCTGGAGGCTTATAAATCTTGTTATCTGGACTTTAATTTTTGATGTTATTACTGAGCTTTCAACTTCATTGTGAAGTCTTTATCAAAACCATTTAAAATAGAAGGAAAAAACTCCATTAATGTAAAATAGACTGATCACCATCCCCCATTACTCTTCATTTCATTTAGCTCCAATCCAGGGGCCTTCATGGCAAAGAAAAATGGACAGGGTAAAACAGTCACAGGTCAATGTGATCTTAAAGGGACATGCAGACTCATCATTCTCCTGTGGCAAACAATTGCAAAATGCTAGAAAACGATGCAAAAAAAAATTCCTTTATCATCCAGGCAATTAAGCATATCTGGAGGCTTATAAATCTTGTCATCTGGACTTTAATTCTTGATGTTATTGTTGAGCTTTATTATAATTTATAATAGAACTGTAAATTATAAATATAATTTATAAGCCTCTAGATATGTTTTATTACCTGGATTGAAGCTGAATGAAATGAAGAGTAATGGGGATGGTGATAGGTCTATTTTACATGTATGGACTCTTTTCCTTCTCCTATTTTAATTTGTTTTGATGAAGACTTTGCACTGAAGTCAAAAGCTCAACAATAACATCAAAAACTGAAATCCATATGACAAGAGTTATAAGCGTCTTCATGATTTTTTACCTGGATGATTGATGATTTTTTTTGCATCATTATCTAAAACTGGGTTGAATGATTTTGTAATTCATATATTTTGTTGTTTTATCTTTTGTTTTTTTTTTCTATTTTTCCTCTTCCCCTTCTTTCTATATATTAAAGCAGAAGGAAAAAGAAAATTTAAAGTGCACAGACAATCATCTTTCATACAGTGACGGTCCAATTCCTGAGATGATTGCTCTTCCCTATTTCATTTTTGCTTCCCCTTGAATTCTCTTGCAAACATAAACAATTTAAAAATATCAAGGAAAATTGGTTTTAACTGCATTCTGTATCTTGTGGTTAGTGTGTGCTCTTCTATCAAAGCAAATGTATTTAGATTTGAATTTAATCCAGAAAAACTGATAGACTCTGGTTCATATCCATCAGTTTGGTTCTACTGCAGCTCAAACTATAAGCAGATGTCCTGATTATCTTATCAGGAACCATATCCTGAAGAGCTGTAAGGAAAGCAGAAATTCAACCGATGGTATAGCCATGCCTTGCCAGTTAAACTCTGCTTGTCATACAACAGTTAAAGACAAATGGGAGATACATTCTAAGAGAATTCTTACCTGAGAATAGTTGCAGTTCAGAAGTAAAGTATACATTTTGCCAAAAGGTTAAAAAGGTCAAAAGCCTGTTTGTGTCTTACTAAATACAGCAAAAGAACAGAGATTTCTGGTCCATTGCAAAGAATAACACCACATGTACCGCTACATGTCTATGTATATTCTCATTCATCCAGGTTATATTTATAGCAAAACTTCAAAAACTTGTAAAATAAAATTTCTTTAAAAAGGAAATTTTTGAGATTTTGCTACCACATGTGTCACTTCTAGTGAATAAAACAACTTCTGAATCAGCTAATCTAAGACTTTTCTCTACAGAAGCCCTAAGCTAGAATCCCAAGCATAAACTGACTAGAAATTAAACTAGTTTAAGAAATCCTTTTCCAAATTTCAATTTCTTCTTCTTCTTTAGAGATGGACTAATAATATTTCTGGGATATGTTTACCATAGTCTCTCATTGATGAATTCTTTGTTACCTCTCATGGACTGTAAAAATGGGAAGGGAAAATGCAGCTGTCATTTAGGTTAATAGGTGAAAGTGAAAGGACTATAGTTAATTACTTACAGTTGGTAAATACAAAATCAAGGATTCACTATTCCATATTCCATCAATTAATTTCAATGAAGTGATGGTGTTATCTACAATGAAATAACACCCAGCAGGCAGACTAGACAATACTTCTTGAGCTGTCACAAGTCAAATGACATACGTACAGAAAGACAGGTTGAGCTGGCCTTCTTGCTAAGCTCATGGATGGGCACAGGACAATGTTGTGTGTTCCTACCCTCAAGAAATAATTAGTAGCCCAAATACATGATAGGAAAAGCTACTCATTTGGATCAGCCCTCTGAGGCTCAAGATGGCTTCTCTCTGCATACTAATTAGTTTTCCTTGTGTATTTCAATCTTTGCTTGCATGCTTTCATGGAAAAGGGATGCACAAAGTAAGAATAGGAAAAGAATAGCAATTGGCCTAAAATGTCTTCTTTACAAGCTATGGGCCTTTGTTGACCTTGATTTAGACAGCACGACAGAACTGCCTCAAGCAGCAAATGAGGGTTGCTATGGATAAGACAGCAACCTGTCATTCCATTTTGATATGAGTTGAAAATTCAAATTCTATAAAATTTGTTCTGCCCTATTAAACAAGCCTGCTGCTTAAAACAAGACGAGATGCCTCAGAACTTAAATAAGTGTTAATTTCTACTTCAAATACTTCTTTAGGCAGGATGGGTATTGGTAGCTGCTTCTTTATCTCAGTAGCAATGGCCAGTGATATTAATACTTACATTGGCCTTGTTAGAGAAACTATTTTTGAGTAGATCAAACTAATATCTGTTATAGAGGTTACCTAGTAAATATTTATGCTAACATTAACAATAACATTGTATTCTAAAAATATAATACTAAATTAATATGGAACAATACTTGTATACTTTGGAGGACATTAATGCATTTATCAATTGTTGCTGGTGGGCTATTAACAAAAAAGTAAGGTATTGAGTCCTGGCTTAGGCTTAGAAGAAACCATTGAAATGGAAAATTCTTTTGTGAGCTCCCAGTAAAGAGATAGTCACTGGAACTTTACTCATAAGCAAATAAGATAATTCAGGACAGGTTGTAGAAACACAACGTCACAGAATAGTAATTATATGTACAATTATAACTTGGAATGAAGATATGAACCAAGTTCTCATGTTGGGAACTGTGGAAGATCTTTGAATTTCTCAAAACATACAGTATTACTAAGAGAACTACTATACTAACTAATTAGCATCTTGGATCATCACTTCAAATTGTGAGGTCAGAATGAGTTTGAAATCCAATTAAAGAAAATCACGTCTTGCTGACTATATAGCTGAAAAGTGATCTGAATATTGACCCTCCTGCTTGAGTAGTAAGTGTAGCTTAATTGCATGGATTTTCACAATTTGATGAACACATTAAATGCTGATAGCCATCTTAAGAGGCTTCAGCTGCAAAACAGTTTCTTGCTAAAAATAAATAGTTATCAAAGTGTTTAAGATGAAAGCAAGGGTTCTGATTGTGAATAAGACAAAGGATGGTTAAAATAATACATTTGTGGTTATTAATAAAATAAAGGTGAATTCAACTTGAAAACTTTTAAATATAAAGAGATCTTTACTTTCTTTAGTATATTTATCAGTACATTATTCATTTCTATATTAAAAGTTGACTGTTCTTAAACTTTGGACCAAATTTTGGAATTGTCTTTCAACAAAAAAAAGAGAGAATTGCTTAAACACTTGTGATTCAACACACAGGAAAGTAGAGCAGAGAAATAGTAAATTACTAGATCTTGTAGCTTTTAAGCAAATTAATCTTGCCAAAAAGCTTTGAAAAGGAAATATGCATTAATAGGTCCATTTAAAATGATTAGGAGCTGCATTAACTATTAATAGTTAATAATAAAACAAAAAAAGTAAAACATTTTGGTTTCTTTCTCCTTCAACTGGTCTGAATTAGAAAGCAGAATTAACAATTATTTCCTATCTCAGAATAACTAAAGAAGATGGAAACTTACTTAAGGCTGTGTCTTAAAAACATGGCCAGAAGCATAACATGCAATTTGGCCTTGATTTTATGCTTCCCATGATCTCAAATAAAAAAAAACTCAAATAGCAAGGTCAGTATTTTGTTTTCTGCAAATAGTAAAACTGCAAAGCATATCACCCTAGGGTAGTCCAAACTTCTTTGAAATAGCTTTCATTTCTGATTTTTATTATACATTAAAACACATTTTGGCTTAGCATAGGTTCCTTATATGCAACATATAACAGGAACATTCTGCTTAAGGATCCTATTTTTGGTCTTTAGCAGTGGAAACGCCTCCAATTTAGGTTTCACCTGCACAAGGAGCCTATCATCTGCAAATATCAGCCATGTAGAAAATTCAGTTCTCTCTGCTTAGATAACCAAAAATGTTGCACATGATAAGTGTGTTTCCCATATGGCTGGAGAGTGTAAATAGCTGCTTCAATAATATGACTAACCATGTGAATATACCTGGTTTATAGAATGCAAAGGGTTTCAAATATTCTCTTTGTACTTGAAAATGTTGCAAGTTAAATCATGAGTAGTTCACCTGTATGACCATATTTTTTGCTTATATAGACATGTCCTTCAAGGCAAGATCATTATAAATGTAGGTTGGTATCTGTGCTTTGTAAGGAAGGAGACAAATCTGTAAAAGCTGTAAAAGAACTATACACATAGTTCTAGTGTATGTAACACTGAGGCAGGAACTATCTCTACAGCATCAGGTTAATGGGTTCCAAATACATAAAGAGTGCAAATACAGACACATACCCATTTATTACTCATGAATCAAAGGTAATATTTTAAAAATGTAATCCACTAGATCTCAACTGTGTACATTACAGTGGCTTTAATTCATAGAGATACCATCTTGCATAAAGAACTGTATAAAAATATATTTCTGGATTTGGGGAAAAAAAACTGTTTTACTCATTTTATGGTAACAATTAGAAAAATCTACAGCTTTTTCTGGAATCCAAGTTTGGAGCACTGCTGCTGAACCTGCACCTGTCCATGAAACTGCAGATGGCTCATGTAACAGAGGCTATTGCCTTTAAAACAGGAAGGAGGAGGAGAATCAGATTGTTTTTATGAGATGAATATACATTTCTAAAATGGTAATTATTTGTTCTCTACAATATGATGGATGTCTCATGCACTTATAACTGGGATTCATCTTCATGCATCATTAAAAGCTTAATGTATACTTTAGAGGAAAAGGGAGAAAATAAAAATTCTGCTTAGAAATTACAGCTTCTGTTGTTGTTTTGCCGAGAGACTTGCAGCAGTATGCATTTACTATTTTTCAGGGTCTTTGCAGAATTGGAAGAATTACAAGAAGGAAAAAAATATGCATTTTATGCATCTATAAAAGTTATGTAAATAACCAATTGTAGAATTCCTATTCTTTAAGTGAACAATTAACACAATAACAATCTAATTTCTTCATCTGGAGAGAAAACATATGAAAGTCAATATCTTTTCTATGCAAGTAATGTGTATAAACCACGTGAGCAGTTATCAGATATCTATTTTAGTAGATTCATACCATGGAAATAGACAAGGCAGCACTTTCATTGTGTGTGATAATTTTTTAAGAAGAAAACTATAATCATGTGAACAATTACAGCAAGTAAATCAGCTCAGGTTTTTATTTATATTGATTTTAAGAAAATGTCTAGTTGGAACTCAATTACATTAAAGTAAATATTATTATTATTCATATAGCTAAGAAACATAGAAAAGTACAATTAACATGCTGACTATCAAAGCAATAGATAGGGAGCAGAACTCATGTATTGCAAAATTAATGTTTAAGCATTATCTAAGAATGAGCCAGAATAACATTAATATAGGATGCCAAGCCATAATGGGTAGAAATATCCCATACTAAGCCCCAAATAAATTTCATAAAGTCTTACTGTTATGAACAAACACCTCATTGAAATCCTAATGTGAAGACGGTATATATCTTTTTTTAACAATAGTCTTCATTCTTTAGTATTATATTTTAAAGATTCTGAGAAGCTTATAAATTTATATTAAAATAACAAGCCACTGCTACTCCTCCACAAGCCTCCAATGCACCCCTTTTGGAAGGAAAATACAATCTTCATACATTTCCAAATGATGGAAAAATTATGTTCTTGTAAATCTTTGAAAATATAATAGAAGAAAGGTAATTGGGATACATGGAATAGGCTATATCAGATGTGTGGAATGCCATCATTGAGAAAGTTCTAGCATGAAGTCCCTGCAGGTAGCCCTTTCTTCTAGATTCATCAGAAAAGCTGATTCAACTCTGAAGGGGTCCATAGTGGTAGCTACACCCTAACCCATGCAGGATTTTAAGGGTGATAATTA
This sequence comes from Acrochordus granulatus, assembly GCA_032468055.1. NCBI lineage: Eukaryota > Metazoa > Chordata > Lepidosauria > Squamata > Acrochordidae > Acrochordus > Acrochordus granulatus. The sequence goes on along the minus strand of JANHZU010002372.1, from coordinate 75,116 downwards.
ACTCTTGGAATTGTACCTGGCATCCACATAGTGCTGTTTCAAGGGTAAATCTTGGTTTATTCTAAATTGATGTATATTGAATCAGCTGAAACTTCTAAATGGTCTCCATGCCAACCTAAGAGTTTGAAAGCATATAAAAATGCAAGTAGATAAATAGATACTGCCTAACAGAAAGTAACAGTGTTCAGTGCACATTGGTTTTTAGTCATGACCACAGAAGCATCTTTGGACAAGCACCGCCTCCCTCATATGTGAACTGGAGATGAGCACTGCCCCCTAGAGTCCGCCACAACTGGCAGGGGAAACCTTTACCTGTATCTTTGAGCTAATTGCAGCAGTACAGCCAAGTAGCAAGAGCTTTACTGGTTATATGGCTACACTATAAGGTTGAACTTGAGCTTTGTTTGGTCCACACTTTTTCTTCTAGTGTTATTTTACACATCTTTTAAGTTTCTTTAACTCTCAGATATGACTGCTAAACCAAGAAGCTACCTTGAACTGACAGCCAAGGTAACACCACTGAAGAATAATCTTGTCAAATGTCATTGTCAACCTCTAGTCAATCCTCTATTCTAGAGGATTAAATTATCAAAACTTTAAGATGGATTCTGATGATGACTAGAGCTTCAGAAAGCTACCTTTTAACTGTTTTAAACTCTTTTTATTATGTGTTTTATTGTAAGCTGCCAAGAGTTGTCTGAATTTGACAGTATATAAAATGAATGAATGAATGGAATCCAGCAGGATCCATTAGTGCCTGAAGTAGAAAGTGCAAATAGGACACCTCTGTCCATGGTGCTAGGTAATTTCATCATTAAGCAGAGAGCAATCCCATCTTTATGAGGGACAAAGAGGAATTTTATCCACCCTCGGATTACGTTTCAGTTTCCATGAGGGAGGAAAACATAATGTATGGCCACCTAGGGAGAAACCAATGATTATCAGAGTAATCATGAACTCACAAGCTGCCTATCCTATACTTCAGAAAAGGTAAGTTGAATTCCTCTAATACCAAAAGCCTAAGGGACTTAATACCATTGCTATGGTGAGATCAAGCAGCTTAAAGTAGGGATGTATCTGTGGAGCAGTAAGTCTGATACAGCAGCAGCACCCTTAATTATCTGCAGAAATGTGCCTTTAATCAACTTCAGAATATGCTGAGTGACAATTTCTACCCTGACTTGCCTTCCATAGGTTCATGATTCATTATAAATTGTAATCTGGATAAACACAAAAAAAGCTTTTTTCCTGTCCCAGTATCTGTGATACTCTGTATAATCAGGTCTTGGATAAGGAGAAATTTATTATAGATTTATTACCTGGCATTTGAAATCATCAGCTGGAGCATGAATAAAACCAATGATGTCCCATCCAGTTTCTAAGGTGAGATGGGAAGAAAGGTGAAGAAAAAATAGTCTAAAATTTACAATTTACTTTCCTCAAAACAGCCTATCCTGTCTCTTACAATGTTTACCTTGGCCTTTCACTACACTGATACTACCTCTTACTTCTCTGTCCCTTGCATATTCTGTCCACCATCCTACATCCATCTTATCCTTTATCACCACTATTTTATCCAGCCACAAAACTTTTATCAATTTATATTCTCTTAATTCCCTTTCAGTCTCCCTCATTCCCTATACTAAGATTTCACCCAAGGCAAGTATAAGTTCAACTTCTCCAAGGACTCTCATTTCCAAGAAGCCTTTGAGAGGGGGGATAGAAGTATAAATTTAAAAAGTAGAATTAGAAAATTGTGATCTACTTTTATTTTACAGCAAAACATTATATATACATGACTCTAGATCTATACATCCATTCATGTATGAGAAAATTGTATGACTTAGCTATATAGTGAATATATCTACTCAAGGATCAAGACAGAATTATGAAATACACTTTTAAAATAACAGGCAATTTTTAAGAGAAAGAGAGAACAACTCTAATGACTTGGTGAACAAAGTGGATTGATGACTCCAATTTCAGAGGATGAAGTTTATGCAGAATTATATAAGTCAATTATTATTTTTTTAATTGGCTGATGTAGTCTTTTGATTGTTACATGGTATAATGAAGCAGGGATTTTTTATTATTTAAATTAATATTTTTATTATTTAAATTGACCTGATTGATGTGCCAAGTTGATATGTCTTTGGAATATCATAATCTATCCAGTAAGGAATATGGAAGAAGTTTTAATGTACCTTGATACTTCGTTCACCAAGTATCTATATAATTTTTTATTGGCAAGGAGGTTATTCATATTATTATTATTTATATTGAAAGCAAAGTTAATATTAGGCATTTGTAAAACAAACTGCAAGATTAAACCCCCTCTCAAAAAAAAGCAGACACTTGCTTCCTTTAAATGGCAAGATGAGGAATAGTTAATATCTATATGTTCAGTGCCCCTTTATTTATTAAGGAATAATAATAAAAGTGCTTAATAATCTAAATCTAGACCAAGAAATGAGTTGATTGTCAACATAAATGCCCATTCATTGTGTGCACTTTCTAAATATGCATTATGATAATTTAAGATAATTTCACAAGGTAGAAGCAAAATTGTTATCTTTCCCAACAGTAAATATCTTTAATTAGCTGGCCTAAAATAAAATAAACTCTACAATCTCATTCAATATATGCACTGGAATTACTTGCTCTTAATTTCTTGAAAAAATTATTATCTATATAGACTTCTTGTATATTATTTAAAGCATACAATTTTGTAGCCAAACTCTAGCATGCCCTTAACAGGGATTGAAGATGTTCTCTTACAATGATTTGCATTCGTACAAGCATTTATGTCACAAGGCTATGATTTTTGTTTTAATTCTTTAATCCTGACAGCTACAGAAATGAATATTTGCCATCCTCAAGACACTAAACCTGAGTATGTATCAGTATCTACCCAGGAGAACTAAATAAATATGCATCCAATAAATTAAGAATGTATTCTGCCATTATAGTCCATTTTGTCATATCACAAGCCAGCAGGTGTGAGGAAACAGATAGGGCTGGATCTCTTCCTAGTTGCAATGGTCTAGGTATGCAAAGAACCATGTACAATAATCAATCATGCTTCAGGCATGCAATTTACACCATTACTTTTTGTCACGAGATAAAATGTTACTATTCTATAAGCAGCAATTATGTTTTATCAGTCCAGTAACCAGAAAGCAAATGGTAATTGTCATATAACATCATGTAAGATTACAATAAATTGTAATCATTCTTTTAATCAGCAATAATTCCATTATTTTACCTGCTTTGGATGTTATTCCTTTTAAGGCATATCATACATCATGGAGTGAGAGACCAAAATGAACTGAGAGTTCAAAAGCCATTATACAGCTTTCAAACAGGTTGGTTCTTATCTAAAACAAACACTTAGGATATGGAGAGAAACATTACTCAATCCAACTCAACAAAGCAGAATGAAACAACTTTAATTGAATGCCTAGTATGTTCAACATTTTAATTAATATGCTCTTTTTCTAACTTGACCTTTTCAACACTAAATGTGGTTTTTTCTTTCAGAATGTATACTGCCTTACCTATACTTTCTCCATCAAAATTTTCCCTTTATTATATGTTACATACCATATCTTTTATTAAGAAACTAATAATGTGAATGGGATTGCAAAACAGTTGATCAACTGATTTTAATAGTTATTCTTCTGCTGTATTTTGTTTACATTTATCCATATTTAATTGGAGATATGTCCTATTATGAAAAGTAAGATTAGGACTGTAAACAGTATACACTTACTTAGGAACAACTTTTACTTTGCTCAAGGTATTTACTTCTGCATCAACATATATAAAATTGTGTGGTTAATTTTATAAGTGAATGTGCTTAGTATTCAACTAAAATCACATTCAGCCAGAGGATACTATTATTATACTTCTCAATAAATGTTTATGTGATTGCATGATTCAGTAATCAGGCCTATTTTTCCATTAATTTTCTACTATCTCTATGGGGCCACTGTTAGTAAGTTCTTTTATAAGGAGTGAAACAAATTTATAGTAACAATTATATTATTTTTAGCCTTTAAAAGATTGAAATAGGCAACTTTTTGAATGAAATCTCAATCCTACCTATTATGGACCACTGTAATAAAAGTAATAGAGGTTTTTGACTTGATTTGACCAAAATATATAACTGTATAAAAAGTTAGAAATAATTAAATTTGAGGATATAATTAAACTGTTTAAATCCAATAAAGTCTCACGTGTAATCTCAAACTGAGATTCTTAAAAGCAGTTTCCTTCATGATTCGTCATCTATAGACAGAAATCTTGCCAAATTAAAGCAGACGACTTATACCATTAAACATATATTATGAAAACTGCTAGAAAAGAGTTGTTTTAATTCTCTTCCTCTCCTGGAAATCTAGACTATATTCCACCATACAGGTCTGAGTAGCTTTTGGGGCTGGAGTTTTTACCAGGCACTTAAAAAGCAGCCAATTATCTATGCCAATTTATAATTCTTCAAGAGTGGAGATTCAACCCAAAATCCTGCTTGAAGCTTTGAACCCAGAATAGTAGTGATTCTGAAGTGATACATTTCAAATTATAGGGTCATTTCACGACTGAGGATCTTTATTAAGTAAATTATTAAGGCCCTGAAAGCTGTTTGAACCCCATTTTTCCTGGCCAATAGAAAGGGGTAGAAGAGATAAAAAATTAAATTCTAAAGCAATACCTCCTAGCCTTTATACAGTAGCTGCTGAAAATATAGACAGCATTTTAAAGGCTGTCAAGGGGAATGTGAATGAGGCAGATTGAAAGTCTGAGGGATCTACCATACGAACCATCTAAGATGTCCTAAATTTATAATAATGAACTTGCACAGGTACATTAAATTTTGGCGACATTGTCAGAATCACAATACAGCACACAGATTAAAATAAATTATGAACTAATTGCATAACCTTCAGTAAAATTACTTTATATTTATTAGAAACAAATGAAGATCTTGAAACAAAAGATTCCTCTTTGCTTCCCTTAATTTCTCATGTTCTTAGAGAGTTGCAACTTTTCATCAGGGTCTCAAAAATAATTTTTGTCACTTCTGTTGGAAAAAGCTGGTATTTTTTCTTTAGAGAAAGAAAAACACAGACAGTTCTCTGTACATAACATTAAAGATTTTTCTTCAGACTCTGTTTGTTTTGATATTGTTAACTGAAATTAACAGGGTAAAAGGGTGATTCTCACTTATTGTAAAGAAACCTACTTCCATGTAATCAGAGGGAATGCTGACTGGAGAAATATCAAATAATGACTTTTTAAATTATTGTTACAGCTGGAAGACTATTTAGCAATGTTGCACTATTTTTGAGTTTTAATAGAATGTACAGTATATAAAAAGAACTATTGATTTATCTTACAAAATGAGCACACTCAATTTATCTTGCTGAAGATATGTTTTTTTCATTAAAATAGGTAAACCAAATTCAGGGCATAATTTTCCTGGAAATATCTAATATCAATTTTATTTATTGATCTGTTTTGAGGATACAGGAATTGCAATATAATATTTCACAATAGCAAGCCTCAGTACATTCAGTGGAATTTATTTCAGATAAGTTTAAGGGATATTCACCCATCCTCCTTAGTGTACCTCCAAGATGTTCCCAGACATTAAGAACATGCCCAAGAACACAACCTCTGGCCCAAGAACACAACCTCTGTCTCAAGACCAAGATAACTTACCAGGGGTACAGTTTTTGCATTAGAAAAAGAAAATTTGTCACCCATACATTTTCTGTAACATTAAGGGAGACAGGGAAGGAAGCAACAGGTGAGGCTAGAAAAAACTACATCTAGTACTTGGACAATTAGTACTGGCACTCCTCAAGGATGTATGCTCACTCTCCACCATTTTTTTCCTCTACTCCAATGACTGCACCTCTGGAGACCCCTCTGTCAAAATACTGAAGTTTGCAGATGACACAAGAATCATTGGACTCATTAAAGATGGAGATGAGTCTTCATACAATGAGAAGTTGATCAGTTGGCCCTACAGTACAATCAGAACAATTTACATTGAATACACTCGGCCACTCATGCCCCTCGTCATCTCTGTTCTGGACTACTGTAATACGCTCTACATGGGGCTTCCCTTGAAGAGCATCCGAAGATTGCAGCTGGTGCAGAGTGTGGCTGCGTGGATGATTTTAGGGGCCAATAGATTGGTCTACCAATCTTTGTTCCGCGAGCTGCACTGGTTACCAGTTTGCTTCCGGGTACAATTCAAAGTGTTAACATTGACCTTCAAAGCCCTTCATGTCATGAGACCAGGCTATCTGAGGAACTAGGTCACCCCGATGGGGAGTTCCAGCCCATCAGAATCAGCAGAGGAGTCCTTCTCCAGTTCCCGTCGGCTAAGGAATTTTAGCTGGCAGGGTCTAGGAGAAGATCCTTCTCTGCTGTGGCTCCTGCCCTATGGAACATCTTGCCCCTCAAGTTGAGGGCTGCCCCTTCCCTTATGGCCTTCCAGAAGGGCCTTAAGACCTGGCTCTGCGAGATGGCCTGGGGCTCCAGGGGGGGTTCATCTTCATCTTGAAGGTGGCTGGTTGATCACTAGCCACCTTCACCCCCATTTTTGATCTATGAAATATTTTTTAGCCCACCTCTCTTGTCCGCCGGGTTTTTTATTTTATTTTAATGTTTTATTTTATTTTAATGTTTTTAATTAATGTTTTAATGGTTCTTTTTTGTTAGTCGCCGAGACTCTCCAGATTTTGACCACATAGAAATATAATAAATGTATAAATACACTTAAAACTGTGGATATAACAGTGGAGTTTAGGAGGAGTCCTCCTATTTCTCCCTCCCTTACTATACTCAACAACATAGTATCAGCAGTACAGTCATTCATATTTCTGGGATCTTTGACCTGTAAAGACTTGAAATGGACAGATAACATAAGCACCATTATAAAGAAGGCACTTGAGAGGATGTACTTCCTGCATCAATTCAAGAAGTTCAACCTGCCTTAAGAGCTGCTGATACAGTTCTATAGAAAAATAATTGAGTCTGTTCTTTGTACATCTATAACAGTCTGAGTTAGTGTTGCAGCCATGCAGGACAGGACAGACTCCAATGCACAATCAAGATCACAGAAATAATATTAGCCGCTAACCTTCCCTCCATAGAGGACCTATATATATATTCACATCCTGGACACACTTTGTTTGAACCTCTTCCCACTGGACAGCACTATAGGGTATTGCATACAAAAACAACCAGACACAGAGACAGGTTTTTTTCCTCAGAGCCATCATAAATGCTTGAATCATGCTATATATTATATGATAGACCACAAGGATAAATTAACCTATATGTGCATACATACTTACTTTAACTCAATGCTTACTCCTTTTTACTGGCTGCATACCTACTGCTTTATACCTGACTTGTTATTTTCTTATGTTACTTTTTTATACTGTTGTCTTGCAAATATACTGAGAGCCACTATACCAAGTCAAATTCCTTGCATATTTAACCATGCTTGGCCAATAAAAGTATTTATATCTGTATTTGGAGAATCAGTGACTTGCCTGCCTCCAGATGTCCTGTCATAAGACCATCCTATCATATCCAGCTGTGCCTGCTTGGGCCGCCAGAGAGAACACAGCATGTTTCTTTTATGTGTTTCTGTAATGAGAATATCAATTTCATGGAAGCAATGAAAATGAATTGTCAGTGATGGATTACGATGATGTGACTTCTTCAACAGAAAGAACATAAATGGAGAGGGACCAAAGCACAAGAAGCAAAAGAAACACACCTCGTTTGCCTGTACTCTGGGATCAATATGATGGAGGTAGAACTACTGCAAGAAACTGCATAGAATTGCTCAAAATTATTCCTTAGGTCCTTTGGCTACACTAGGCAGAGAATGCTGAGAAGCCATGGTACCGTGCCCAAGAGAAGTCTTGGAATAGCTCCTGCTAATTTGCAACATCCTTTGAATTGGGTAAAAGTCTCCTTTCCCCTCCCTTTCCTCATTTTGCACTGAGAGAAGAGAGCATGCCACTACTCTCACCAGGAACAGCAGCAGCTGGCCCTCATCAGGTTGAATCAACTCTGTATATCTTTGTTTTCAGCTACTCTTAATTATGCACTACTAATTTAATATTACTGTTGGATTTTTGCCAAAGGCTCAATGTAGCCATTAGGATTTAATGGTATAGTTATTTACATTGTTAGACATATGAAGACCTATTGGGAGAAAGAAAGAGTGACCAAAAATATTTTAAAAAGCATTGATACCATATTATTGCCTTTTAATCTGCTCAATAATGTATGTAAACTGCTATATTCTTTTCTTCTGCCACACTGCTTCCTCTTCAAGACCTAACAATATTTCAAGCCTTTAAAATAGTTAATAAAGTCAAAAATTGCCCTGACCTTTTTCTTTAGCTCTTCTGCTCAGTTCAGCAAGATGTATATTGACTAGGTCTGTGCTGAATTCTGTAGCTAATTTTACTTGGCTTTTCTAAGATTTGGATATGGATTTTGAGCTATAAATGATAAATGCATATTGAGCCAACATTTATCAATATACACTGATGAGCATTCTCAAAGCCCTAATGTACAAGAATTAATTTTACATTTTGAAAATGCTAACTTTCTTGTCTCATGATTAGAGAAAACTTTGCCCCACTTTTTCTGTTTGAATCAAACAAGGGGTCAATTGCCAACCAAGCTCATGATTTAAAACATGACAAAAATCTGGATATGAAATCTTTATTTTACAAAACTATTGAAACCCTGAAATCTACATGCCATATTCAAGAGCAAAATATCTTCCCAAGTCTATGTTTTTGAATCTTCAGAGACAGATTGAACCATCTAAAAAACAACACAATTGGTGTCCTCATTTAGATAACCCATAGATATTATGATGTAAAATGTGCAATTATGAAAATACAAATATATAAAACAGCAAAGTCAAACAAAAATGCCATACTTCATTAGAAAGAATATGAAAGAAATGTTAAAATGCTGAAAAATGCTTAGAAAGTATAGAAAAAAGGAGAGAAAAATAATAAATTATCTTTGAAACATTTGTAATTTAAATTGTCTCACTATTCATTCTAATTCTATGTACAATTCATAATTTCAGAGCAGCCTAATAAGGCCACTGTTTGAGGCAGGAGCACTGTTATCATAACTACATGGAGTCATTGAGAGTTGGGCAGAACTAGTATGGTGGTTGCACAGAAGGCCAAATGTTTAAGACTAGCATTTTATTCACATATTGAGTCTTGAATTGTACCCAGTAGCAAAATGGAACAGTGGTATTACGTGGGCCATTCTGTGGGCCCCTAGAACTGCCTTTGCAGCAGCATTCTGTATCAGCTGTAGCTTCCAAATATTTTTCAAGGGTAGCCCCATATAGAATGCATTGCAGCAATCCAGTGGAGAGATGACCAGGGCATGAGTGACTGAGTGTAGGGACTCCCAGTCCAGGAAAGGCACAACTGGCATACAACTCAAAATTGAGCAAAGGCCCCTAGCCACAACTGCCACCGGCTCTTATTTTGTCTATTTTATGGTTCTACTGGTTCTTACTTGCAGGCAAATGGTATGTCTTGTAGATATTATACTGCACCATTGCCATGCCACTGTTTGTAGTCAGTCTGCGCAATCTTTTTGCAACAGCTAACTAGGTGATCCATCGTTTCTTCAGTTTCTTTGCAGAATTTGAATTTACCATCTGTTGCTGTCTTCTCAATTTTGAATTTGTTCCTAAGGCTTGGTCTTGTGCAGCCAGGATTACCCTCTCTTTTTCTTTAACTTTCCTGCTCTTAGCCATTGTTATCTGCTTTTGCCTGCTGGGTATTTTTTTGTTGTTGTTGATTGGTTTTGTTGGGTTTTGTTGATTGGTTTTGTTGAGTTGGTTTTGTTGTGTATACAGGCTATGTAATATTTTCCCTTGCAGTATCTTTTTTGTATTCTTCATTTGGTCTTTCTTATATGCCAGTTTTGTCTCTCTGGTATTCAGCAATAACATTTAGGAATTCAGAACAGAGATGCAGAACAGTTACCTTAATAGATTTTTCTGAAGATTCTAGAGAGATAAATTTCCACCCCAAACATTTTTTTAAGAAACAATTTGAGAATGTATGGGTATGTTGGAGCCTTAATCTTCCTTTCAGGACTACTGCCTGTATGAGCTGTTCTGTAGTATTTAATAAGTAAGACCAGTTTTCATATGTTGGGTATGGAATCATGTTGCTAGCATATCCTGTTTCTTCAGTAATCAAACATTAAAGAACAGGTGGCTCAAAAAAAACATGAAGCCTGCTCTTTCTTCAAACTATAATCTCCTTACAGACAATTTATGAATAAAGTTTTATAGATGGGAAAATTTATACTGGCTTATAACAGGAATATGAGACTATATATTTCCATTTGATCAGCAGCATACTCATAGTTGGCATGAATTGGTTGCCTTGATCTCTCCTTGAAGATAAAATACAAAAGTGGAATTTGCTGGATATTTTTATCTTAGAGTCTTTCTATGGAAAGTTACAAAGAGTGATATCCTACCAAGATTCCAGAAAGAATCAATCATATATGTTAGCAAAAGAAGAAAAAAACAAACTGATAAAGACAAATACATTTGTCTGAAAATCTTTCTGCATACAGAAAAAAAGAAATTTTAGTCACATTAATGATTTTTAATCAAAATAATTTTTGATCACACTTACCTTGGCATCAATAAGAGATAGTTAATAAGTACAGAGTAAGCACATATATAATAAATCTAAGATTGAAACATCGAGCAGTTCCGTCTTGCTGTTGTAAAAAAGTAATCTTTTCTGCTATGTCCATATTTCATTATATATTAATTCAAACAAATATGCTGGTGTATAATTCAAAAACCATATGCACAACTTTATATTTTATTACTCTTCCCAGCCATATTTAAAAAGTTAAGACTATTATACTAAAAGGAGATGTTCTAATTAATTGGCTAAACTTTTGTGTATGATCAAATATTGCTCTGTAATCAATATCACATCTATCTGTCTGATCCGCTAACGATCTACTTCTAAAGAGAATCAAGTCACAAATAAATATAATGTGAGACTGAAGAAAAAGAAATCCTATGAGGGATTTAAAATTCACCATAACTCCCCAAAATATTTATTTTAAATGGAATAATATTATGATCAAAGGATTAAACACATGATTAAAGTCTCTACACATAATTTCATCCAGAGCTTACAAATTAAAAAGTATCTGTAAAAACATCTTGACGGTTCCTTCCCTGCATCACGGTAATTAATAAATGTGATTTAATTACTCAAACATTTAATCACTATTTGGGAGGGAGACATGGTTCTTTCAAATCAATGTAGACCCACTCTGACTACCTGGAAAAGTCCCTGCAGATTTCTTGAGAAGATTTCTGAAGTGATTTGCCATTGCCTTTTTCCCAGTGAGTAAATGGCCCAAGGTCAACCTGCTGGCTTTATTTCCAAGGAGGACTAAAATTCACAGCCTTCTAATTTCTAGCCTGGTGCCTTGACCTCTACATCAAGCCAGCTCTATAATCACTATTTAAAAAAAAAATGTTCTGAATAATTTATTCCTTGTTTCACTACACATTTTGAAGATTTATTCATCAATTCAGGTTTTGAATTCCATTAATCTAGTTTGGAGCAACAGATTACTGTATCCATGTATAGAATTTTTTTTCTTGTGGGAAATCATAGCCAGACTAAATTTTTCTGATGTCAGAATCTGAATATTTATAAAAAATGATGGACAAAGAAAAATATGCTTAATCTTTTATTTGTCTTGTTTATTTTGAATAATTTGTATATGGCTGAACCATATGAAAAAATCATTAACATTCCATTCTGAAGATTCCACCTATGAGTAAATGCAGGACTTTAAAATAGCACAATAGGATTGGGTTTCTGATATATTTCTATCAGAAGAGAAACTTAAGTAATAATAAGCAGTTCCCACTTCCAGTTATTATTCCAACCAAAAGATTATTTATTTACAACATGAAATATGTTTAGATTCATACATATAAATTAGAAATATATAATAGTGATATACAATTATATAAATATAATATATAAAATTTCCCATAAAAACCACTATAAAAAGATCATGTGCAGCTTTGTAAAGAATGCCTAATGCTTTTAACTGCACTACTTTCATATTTAAAGAATAAACTCCCCATTTTATCTGAAAAAAATCACTCTTAACTACTTAAATTAAATAGAATACCAAAAATTACAGAAAGAAGAAATAAGATGCTACAGATATCTTTCAATGCACACATACTTTTAGAATTTCATTTAAAAATAAATGATAACCAAACCAACCACACAAGCATCAAAATCCACAGAAAGGATAATTCTCCACTATAGAATCTAAAATCAACTAAGAGGATGAAGAGTCAGGGCTACCAAAATGCCCTTTTTATAATTTGTGTGTGTCTGTGTATGTGAATGATATCTTTGTATGTTTTACTTAACCATTAAAAAAAGTGATCAATTCAATAGATTTTTCAATAAGAAATAATACTTTAAAAATTACCTTAGCATGTTTATGTTGTTGGAAGTGCAATGAAAGTAACAGTTTGTTGAAATATAACAGTTTGTTCCATTTCTATAACAACCATTTGCATGTACTAACTTTGAGATGTAATACTTTCAGATGTTTATATTCGTATTCACATGGGAATTGATTCCTGGACAAGAAAATGGACTTACAATCAAAAGACTTATCATACAATATTTGAAATACAAAATATGGCTTCAGATTGATTAAAACTGATTAACTATGAATGATTATAATGAATTTAGTGATATATTGTATGAATATACACTTTGAATATTTGTATGTTTTTATTTATTTTTTATTTTTGTTTAAACGTTTTTGTTATTTAATTTAAAAAACATAGCTATGTCCAGTAGTGTCCACAGAAATGGACAAGCTAACAATTGTAACATTATAGTCAAAGTCCTGTCCATTTGTATATGTGTGTGACAGGGGACAGAATTTGATTGTGAACTTTTTTTTCACTACCATGTGGCCTGTTTTGACTTTGACTTTGAGTACTTTGAGTACTGCTGGCCATCTACCTATCATCCAAATAACAAAAACCCAATTTCAGCAATGAAAATAATAATACAGAAGAATAAAAAAGTAAAGGCAAAGCTTTCCCCTTCCAGAGTGCGGTGCTCATCTCTAATTCACAGCTGAGGGAGCCAGCATTTGTCTGAAGATGCTTCCATGGTCATGTGGCCAGCATAACGATATGCCAAGTTACATGGAACACTGTTACCTGTCCCACCAAAGATGGCACCTATTTATCTACTTGTATTTTTTTGTATTTTTACATGCTTTTGACCTGGTAGGATCTGGGTCAAGTATTAGGAGCTCACCCTGTTGCACCCAGTGGCACTTAGGTCTCAAACTTGAGCTGCTAATCTTCCAGCTGACAAGCCAAGCATCTTAACCACTCAGAAATCCAGTCTATTACAAAACTATAAGAACAACCTGTCACACAAGGAACAATCAACATAGACATAAGAAAAGGTGCACCTTATCAATCAAATAAATCTACCACCATCAAGATATCAATAATTTACCAAACAGCATCTGCTGAGAGGACTATGCCATCCAGGCAAACATAAAACAGTCAAGACAGAAGCCTATATAAATCCCACCAATTTAATTTTTCTTCTGCACTGATGTTACCTGACTGAGTAATCTAACATCTGCAACTCAAAAACTATAGTAGAAAATTTCAACAATACAAAATATCTTTGAATTTTGGACTAAAATGTTATTTTAATAGACATTTTTGTATTCGTTTGTGTTTTAGGAATAACATGGCCCAAATGACTTAGGGCTCTTCAAAGTGACTGTCAGTTACCGAGATTAAGATGCAATTTCTTTGTGATGTCTTTTATTAGCCCAAGGGGGAACTTTTTTTTTGTGTTGCTCTATTTTCCATGTTGTGGATGGAAAAAGAAGTCAATCCTGGCTGAATTTATCCACAACTAGATAGGTGGAATCAGTGGTAGAGTAAATGAAATCCTAAATAAGATCAGATAATGAGATGGCCATTTGAATTTACTGAAGACAGGCACTTTAGAAGAAAGGGTAGCCCTTATTAACTGTTGACTAGCACACCAAGATGGAATGGTTAACAAAAAGAGCAAGTCAATCAGGAAGAGAACACTGGATGGTAAAGAGGAAAATCTAATGAACAGCCATTGTTGTGGTAACATTTAATGCTAATATTTTCTCATTATTTCTGGCAAGATTGACTTTAGCCATTTTTTTGCAAGACTGTTATATCATGAATACCAATTAGAAGAAGAAACACAACACTTGGCTATCATTGCTGATATGCAATGTTCTAATGTGTTGGAGTTCTTAGTGCATAGTAATTAGGTAAATGAAAAGCAAGGTGCTGAATATAAATTAATACATTTTGAAATGACAAAGGAAATGATGTGGAGGCTTTTTCATCTTTAGATGAACAACAAGGCAAATGCTAATCCAGCACACAAAAACATGGTATTCAAATGTTAAATAAGTACATTTGTTCAGGAAGAGAATGCAGTAGTAAATGATATCTTTAACTGACTGAATATGAAGATCTTTTATTCTTTTTGATTAAATATTTTGGGAGAATTGTTTATGGTAGTAGTGATTGGACAGGCATTTCTTCCTATCTGAGAACTGTTCAGCCATCCAAATATTTTCTTTATAGGCCTAATCAAAATAGCTCTAAATAGCTAATATATTCTTGTATTAGTGATTGTTCAGGCTGAACAGAAAACCTATTGAAGTTCTCCCCCCAGGCATGGCACTGCAGCTGATTCAGTGTTAAGTTGAACCAAAAAATACTTGACACCTTAGCTTGACAGAACCTGAGGTAATGAAATTCCTTGGATATAAAAGAGGAGTTCATGAGAATTGTCCCAAGAGCTCTTGGACAGCAGGAGATTGCCTGATTGAAGGGGGACAAGAGCCTTCCAAAATTAGGGATTGCTTGCTGGAGAGCAGTCAGAGACATTGCAGTCCAATCAGTATTTTTTAATTAACAACTGCTGTCCTGGTCTTATTTATTTATTTAGCTGGAGTACAAGACTACTAAGAGCTTATATCTGTTTGGACTTATAACTGGGTTCCTCTACAACCAATCACAATTCTTCAGAATTTACTGATGGAAGGGTTTGCTGACAGAGATCATAAATCAGCATAGAGGTAAGAATAGAAAGATAAAAATGCTTTGAACTATTATGTGATCTGAGAAGGCTGCTGCATTTAACCGCTACTGTTTGCAAGAAAAGTATTAATATACAGGACAGCATTTTAAGACTGTGAGTTTTATGAACTACGTTATTTTTGTAAGGACTCATCTTTTTTTACCTTCTTTGCTTTGATTATTTGAGAGAAAGTTCACATTGTGATTGGTGGCAGACTGATAATAACAGCACATATTGTCTGCATATTTGGATTAACTGCTTGGACTGAAAGACTTTGAGAATCCTTTGGTTTCTCTTTTCCCACTTTTTTTTTCCTTTTCTTTTCTTTCACCCTTTTCTTTCACCTCCAGACACATCCACAGCTTAGCACTCTTTCAGCTTGGCCCAGCCATTCCACTCTTTCTGGAGCTACTTGCAACTCCTTCTAATCTGAGAGGCTCATCTTCTGGTGTCCTATCTTTTTTCTTTTGCTACTGTCCATAGGTTTTTTTGACAAAGATACTTTCTCCAGTGGAGTCCTATAATCCACTTTTCACTTTTGTTCTATAATCCAGATGTCCATTATAGAGCGGTCCTTGTTAAGCCAGATAACTGAGCCAGTATGGAATTCTGTAAATTACTTTTCTGCAGGATATAGATTCCAGGATGTAGACTTAGTAGACTTTCTCCAGGAAAATTTGTCTCCAACGTGGCTTTCAAATCTTCCGATATGCACTTGTCACCAGTGTTAGTCTTTCCACTTTGCTACTTGTTGATCTCTCTTGTGTGTTGTTTAAGCTAAGTTTTAAACAGGTGAAGAATATAATGCCAATGGAGTGAAAAACATGGAGAAAGAGAGAATATGTATGTGGGGAGGAGGAAAGAAAGTAATTTTCAAATGAGAAAATGAAAAGGAAACAGTTACTGAGAAATAATGCAAATAAATATATTATTTTAGAAGCTAGTGTACTAGTCACAAAGTGGACATTGATCATAATTTATAAAAGTAATTGGTGAAAAAGGTATAATGACATGATTATTTCTTGTACATGGAATTGTATGAACATTTACATATAATGTATATTTGAAGTTATAATCAGTAGTATTCAGTTATTTGAGAAGTTAATAGGTAAGAAAAAGAAAGAAGCAATGTAATGTGCAAAACATACTGAATTTAATGAAAATATATGTCAAATGAAAAATCTGTTACAAAACATTGAAGTGAAACTGATCTCATTTAACTGTTACATTAATTTCTACAGGCTTATTTTTAAAAAATTCAGAAGTTCGTAACATACTATGTATTTATCTCAATGAAAGTATTTTAACGGAGGAACAGATTAAATAAGAATAAAGATGAAATATGTACTTAAAAAGGTGGGAGTGGAAAGAATGGTTCCTCTATTAAAGATACATTATTCTGAAGAAAAGCCTTTTCAGTATAGTTCTAAAAAGGCACAAAACCGTTGGAAATACATTTCCTAGGAGCAAAAAATATAGGTTATAACGAACGAATAGAAAACTTGACTAAAACAGAACTCTAATGGATTCTATGAACATAATACAAATTTATAAGAAAGAGAAGAATGAGACAGGGATGAAAATGTGAAAAAAATGAAAAGTTATAGATTATTATTATTTATTAAATTTATACTCCACCCATTTTGCTATAGCAACTCTGGGCAGTTTACAATAAAATCATAAAGTAATAAAAACATGGTAATAATAAATAAAGTAAAAAGAGGAATGAACAAGATGGTAGGAGGTGGGACCTTCAATCTACCAGCCACCTCCAAGATGACATGTTAGCACCTGGGCCTTTTATCAACCTACACAGCCATGATTTTAGGGCTTTACAGAAGAACAATAAAGTGGTGGTTGATCTAGCCTTGGGTGGCATGATATTCTATAGGGAAGGAGCCACAGCAGAAAAGGCCCTTCATCTGAAGCCTGCCAGCCGAAATTCCCTGACTAATGGGATCTGAAGCATGCCTTTACTACTGGCATGGGTAAAACGGGCTGAACCCATTGGGGTAAATATAATGAATAATTTATTCAAAAAGAAGTTAAAGAATGATAAGAATTAAGGAAAGAGAATGGAAAAGGCAACTATTATCCAAAAAATAGTAGATTTACTATATATTTTATCATTGTTGTTGTTCAGTCACACAGTCGTGTTCAACTCTTCGCAATCCCATGGACTTCAGCACACCAGGCCTCCCTGTCCTATGTGCTTCCCAGAGCCTTTGCCAGCCGATGCCCATCACACTGACTATACTATTCAATCAGCTCATCCTCTGCCATCCCCTTCTTCTTTTCCCTTCAGTCTTTCCCAGCATCAAAGTATTTTTTATTGAGTCCTCTCTTCGCATTATGTGGCCAAAGTACTTGAGCTTCAGCTTCAATATCTGACCCTCCAATGAGTAATCAGGGTTGATTTCCTATAGCATTAACTGGTTTGATCTCCTTGTTGTTCAAGGGATCCTCAGTAATCTTCTCCAGCACCACAATTCAAAGGCATCAATTCTCCCATGCTCAGCCTTCCTTATGGTCCAGCTCTCACAGCTATACATTACTACTGGAAAAACCATAGCCTTGACTATGCGGACCTTTGTCGGCAAGTTGATGTCTCTGCTTCTGACTACACTGTTTAGGTTTGCCAGAGCTTTCCTCCCAAGGAGCAAGCGTCTTTTAATTTCAT
>JANHZU010002372.1:32298-44641 GCA_032468055.1 Acrochordus granulatus | reverse complement strand
GAGGAACTCAAAGGACTCTTGATGAGAGTGAAAGAGGAGAGTGCAAAAGCTGGCTTGAAACTCAACATTAAAAAAACTAAGATTGTGGCAACTGGTCTCATCACTTCTTGGCAAATGGAAGGGAAGAAATGGAAGCAGTGGCAGATTTTGCCTTCTTGGTCTCTAAGATCACTGCAGATGGTGACTGAAATTAAAAGACACTTGTTCCTTGGGAGGACAGCTATGGCAAACTTGGACAGCATATTAAAAATCATAGACATCACCTTGCCACAAAGGTCCATATAGTCAAAACTGTAGTTTTCCCAGTAGTAATGTATGGACATGACTATGCCGCTGAACAATATGATAGCTGTACCATAAGAAAGGCTGAGCATCGAAAAATTCATGCCTTCGGATTATGGTGCTGGAGAAGACTCTTGGGAGTCCCTTGGACTGCAAGGAGATCAAACCAGTCAATCCTACAGGATATCAACCCTGATTGCTGATTGGAAGGACAGATACTGAAGCTGAAGCTCATATACTTTGGCTACATAATGCAAAGAGAGGACTCATTAGAAAAAACTGATGCTGGGAAAGATTGAAAGCAAAAGGAGACCTATTTCAATAATAAATAATAATAATAAATATCTATTTCAATAGATATCATAGTCAGTGTGATGGGCAGGGGTTTGGGTGGACTCCAGGAGGCAGTGCAGGACAGGGAGGCTTGGCGTGCTGCAATCCATGGGATCACAAAGAGTTGTCCACAACTGTGTGACTGAAAAATAAAATCCAAACTGCAGTTCTCTGCAATAATAATTCTCACTTATTATTATACAGGAAGCAAATATTGAACTTCATCATGTAATTAAATATATTCATAATTTTCAGTGGCCAAACAGTTCCTGATGCTGCCTTACATCAGAAATCAGTAAGATCAAGATATATTTATGGAAAATCTTATGATTTTATGAAAAATTATAATTTTTATACATGGAGCATTATGCATTTCTAAAGGATTCAATATCATTTGTTTCTTTATGATAAATAATCTAAAATTCCTCATACTTAACATGTTTTGAGCACTGCCATAAATTAATTATATTTTTCTACTTGAAATATTTTATCAGAGAAGAAATTCTATGATAAAGAAAATGACTGATATTGACCTCTTCTGTAGCCTGCCTATATTCATCTTAACCCTTCTGCTCCAAGTTTGAAAGTGTAGACTTTTAGAATTTTCCCACACATGAAGAAAGTTATAAGCAAGCTGCTGATGACACTCTCAACACTTACCTAGTGCCAGATACAATATATCTGCCTCACTGTTGTTTGTCTCATTTAATTTGGTTTGGTTTGGAGGAATCTGTCTTCCAAGGCCCTGATGACCAACTCATCCTGCTGACCTGAGATAAACTTTGATATTTAATATGACAGGCTAAAGAAAATAGTGGTTAAGTCTAGAGCATATTGGACTTTTTTTTAATGTAAGATAGATGAAAATGCAGCAGGGCTTATAGGCTAGTTACATATCACAAGACCTGGGCTTCAAAATAATCTATATAACCACTAAAAGACAGTAAAATTAGAGGGTGATATATCTCATACTGACTGTACTCTGATGGTTCTCTGCAGTTTTGCATCTCAACCCTAGATTAAAACAAAGCATGCTTTACTTGATTTGTGTATTATATTTATTTAATATAATATAAGTATATTAAATTTGTGTATAACATTTGTGTTCAGGCATTATGATTATAAAATGAAAGTTAATAGTATTGATGCATGAGCCAGACATTTGTGGTTTATTCAATAAACAATGTTAGGCAAATCATAGAATGGTAAGTGAACTTAGTCACACTGTAGACTTCATTCAAACTCACCACAAGAAATATAGGAGCTATTTCCTAATAAGAAGATCCCTTTCTGCTATAGTAATACATATGGATATGTCTTCCAGAAGGATATTTAAATATTTATTTTCATTTCAGCAATAACTTCCTTTTTAATATTTTCAAACTATATATTTAACTGCTATACCTAAAGGAGCATTCTCTCAAAGCATTTTTAAAATCATTTTAGCTGTGACCAAAAGCATACTTTCTATCAAACCTGCAAAAATATGTAATGCAACATTTTGAGAAAGGAAAAATCAAAAGGACATCTAAAATTCCAAATTACACAGAAGATAAAGTGATGTGTTTCTGAAATATATAAGCTAGAGCTACCATATCTGAGTTGAAAAAACATTTTGAATCAATTTTTAGCAGAGTTCCTTATCTATTATTATTTTGCCATCATAACTAATGGCCATCTGGATTTTGTAGCCCAAGTATGTGCCCAAAGAAAAGCTACTGTTGAAAAGCACTGAACAAGGAAAGAAGAAATGTCCAGTTTGAAATGGCAGTTTACTAAATTACATTCCTGAGTTAAATAGACATCACCTTATTTTTTACTAATCTGTTATTTGGTAAATGTAAAACTTTGCCTATCTAAAGTATTAATCAGCGATGGCTCTCACTTTCATCATGATGGCCTAAAACCAATAAGACAGAGAAAAGATAAGTCTCTCTCCTGTATAAAAGAGAGAAAGAATAGCCTGCTGAGTTGGCTACAGACCAGTTGGCAACATTTTCTGAATTTAGACTAGATCCAGAAAGGAAAAACTATTACTCAGATGAAATAGTTACAGTGAAATATTATCTCTAACATTAATGTATCCAGAGAAAACTATTTAAATCAATATTTTAATTAATTTTCACTTGAATAATTCTGAGTCAAATAGCTTAGAAAAAAAATGAACATTTTAGGCAACGTAGCTCTTCCTAAGAAAACAAACTATTCAAACTGCATATGGAAGTGCAAATCCTTCTGCCTCTCCAAGAAATTATAGATACTATTCTATCTCTGAAAATGTGTTGTGAAGCTAAAAGTCCAAAATAAAACCCATTAGCCACATTGCCAATATTTTAACAGAAATACAATATATCTCAAGTTTCCTAAAAAGAATCAAGAAATTTAATCATTTAGTAATTCTGCACCCCAATAATGTAAATCAGAATCAAATAATACTACATAATTCTTGTAATCATTTTATAATTAATACAACAAGCAATACTATCCTCTTGTTATTTGTCATTTTATTCCAACATTACCTTTTTTTCTATTTTTTTTTCACTTTTAAAGATGAATAAAACAAGGAAAAAAGCTGAGGAAAGCAGTGAAGTATTCTGGGTGTTGAAATAATATTAATGTTCCAAGTATTTCAGAAGGCAACTTGACAATTAATTTACATGACATCCACAACTTGATCAGTAATTTATCAAATAAGGAATAAAATTAAATCTATAGCTAAAATGTGTCAAACATTAAAACAAGAACATTGAAATTTAGGAGATTCATAGATTTATAATACTGATCCCTAATATATTCACTTATTTTGAACAAGATTCAGAAATGAATGTATTACATATAGAGAAATCTAAATGTTATTATTTTAAAGAGCATTAGTAAGTTAATTGCTCTGCCCATGTGTTCAAATATTAGCCTAAATAACACTGCCATCTGCTGAAAAGCTATAGTGATTTACAAGAAAAGTTTAGGAGCTTTCACTGATGTGAATTAAGGTCAAATAAAGATATTTGAGAATAAAATAATAAAAGCAATAGTTAAATTTTGAGTATAGCAACTTTCTTACTCAGAAATAAATCCCATCAAGTTTCATGCTTCTTTCAAGTAAATAGTTACCAAGTTGTAGCTTAGTTATGCAACTAAAATCAGTATGATAAGTTAGTTATTAGCAGAAAGGGATTTATTAATTTATTTATCAAATTTGTATGCCGCCGAAATACGGAGACTCTCGGCGGCTAACAACACTAAAATTGCTTTTACTCTGCAAAAGAAACATGAGACTGCAAATGGGCATTTTGTAGGCATGAGTATTTCTTAAATCACAAATGTGACCACACCAATGATAACAGGAGCAGACTATATAACTGTAAGACAATAATAAAAGATATATTTAAGAAGACATTTTATAGAGATAGGCAAAGCCTAGCACTTAGTCAGCTGCAGTATATCTTACCACAAGGACACTTAGAGAGCAGGTCCTCCAGGTAGGTATTCCTGAAAAGTTAACAAGTGACCTGAGATTAGTCATATTTTAGACAAAGAGAGCCAGTTTGGTAAATGTTTAAGGCACCAGGTTAGAAACCATGAAACTATGAGTCCTGCCAAATCCAACTGGGTGACCTTGGGCCAGTCACTCTCTTTCTGCTCAAGGAAGGAAGAAATGGCAAACCACTTCTGAAATTTTTCCAAGAAAATTGCAAGGACTTGTCCAGGCAGTTGCCAGCATAACTTGAAAGAATTAAAAAGAAAAAAGAAAGAAAGACAAAGTAATAGACAATGAGAGAACAAAGTAAATTTCTAACTATCTCCAGCCCATTGCTCCTATTTGTTTATGGTCATGAAATGATAGAGTTTATCATCTACATTTATCATCTTACTCTTCAAACGAACTTAATCCAAACATTTTTCAAAGAAACAATTAAGTGTTTTTTTAAATCTATGTTTATATCAATTTGAGATTTTTTTAAAAAATTCAGGAAAAAAGCCTCTTTTGTAGATATTTTTACAAAGCCCCAAGAGCTTCTGTGTAATGGGGTGAGCTCCTGTTGTCCACCTAGCTCCTGTCAACCTAGCAGTTCAAAAGCATGTAAAAATGCAAGTTGATCAATAGGTACCACCTCAGTGGGAAAGGTAACAGTGTCCATGGACCTCAGTGTATAGTCATGCCAGCCACATGACCACGGAAGCATCTTTGGACATACTGGTTCTTTGGCTATAAAATGGAAATGAACACTGCCCCCTAAAGTTGGTCATGACTGGCAGGGAAATCTTTACCTTTTACTTACCAATCTAGATATTTTACAGAATTCTACTTGAAAGGATATGCTCATTGTAATCAAGCAATCACCTCTAATAAAATATTTGCTTGTTTTTTTAAGCTATTAGACAACCCACGACCCTTTGGATCATTGTTTCAAGCTATTCCTTTACCTAAATAGAGAAACATAATGATAACAGGCAGGCAAAAACAGTTGCTCCCACTCCCAACTTCCCTATATTTCCCCATTGAGTTTTCTTTTGGGAAACTGGCAGTGGATATCAAAAATCTTCCTTCCTCCCTTCTTAGTCGTTAATAACTGTTCAAGGTTATGAAAGACTTCCTCAGAGCTACTTACAACCCATTTTTGAAGTTGTAATATTCAAACTCACATCTGCAGTCATGCGAACGCATTTTGGGCATTTGGCAACTGGCTCACCCTTACAGCCTTTTGCAGCATCCCATGGTCATATGACTTCAATTTGCAACATTGTTTGCTGGTCTCCAATGTTAATTTCTGGTTTCTGGCAAAAAACACCAATTGGAGAAAATGTATTCATTTAACAACCACCATAAAAAAAAGTCAAATAAATGGGTCTGGTCACCTGATGCCTTGACTTATGACCACAATGACTTACAATCATAATTCTGGGCTCAGTTACAGTTGCATGTTGAGGATCATCTGAACTCAGATTGTATATTCCAGCACAACCAGTTTATTTATGACAACCATCGCAAGAGGAGCTCTAAAGCACCTTTTTCATTTTAGCATGCAAGATAAAAAAGGTGATCCAACATGTATATATTGACAAATGTTATTCTATTAATATCCTGCCTTTTTATTATATTAGGAGGCACAGAAACAGCTTCCCTCATTTTCTCCTCATACAATCATGTATAATATAGGTTTGATTGAGAGATATTAAGTAGTCCAGAATCACTCCATCATCAAGTGGAAGACTCATTTGCATAGAAAAGCAAGATCCATTGAATAAATAATCAGTAAATAAAATCTGAAGCAGCTGGTCCAACTTCGTTATCTAGCACTGACATAAAGATAAAATCCCCTTTGAGTTGAACTTGACAGCTGCTGATTTCATAGACATATCCATGAAGTTTTCTTGGCAAGAATTTAGAAGCAGTTTGCAATTTCCTTTTAATTTCCCAGTCTAAAATATAAATCTATTGTATTTCCTGGTAATTTTCCCACTCAAAAACTAACCATATATAGTCTACTTGGTTTATTTAGGTCAGCTAAGATGTTGCCATCTAACCGATTAACTGGACATCAATGCTTATAAGAAAAAAAAATAACATATCTATTTATGTATGCACATTTTTAAAAAAGTAATTGAATTTTTTTTTGGAAGCTGCATGAGCCTAGACCTTGTCTGCAACTCACTGCTTGCTTTTCCTCAGGCATCTGCAAATATATATATATATCAACATCAGGATTCTCTGTCCTGAAGAGTGCAATGCGAGGAAGATACTGCACAAAACTCTCAAACTTCCAGGCCTCAGGTAAAGGACCAAGATTAAGGAAGATAGATCACATATAGGAGTGAGATTTGTTTATATATTGTTCAACTTTGTGTTCACAGCAATAATGACCAAACTCATTATGATTTGTATTTGAATAAACAGAAGTATATCACCAACAATATGTTAATGTGCCTAGAGTTCATATCTACATTGTATACACATACTCCATTTCAGCATTTTGTTCAAGTGAATTGCTGGTCTATGCCAAGAATTATCCGAGATCACTGCAGATGGTGACAGCAGCCATGAAATTAAAAAATGCTTGCTCTTTGGGAAGAAAGCTATGGTAAACCTAGACAGTATATTAAAAAGCAGAGACATCCCCAAGCTAATAAAGGTCAAAGCTATGATTTTCCAAGTAGTAATGTATGGCTGTGAGAGGTGAACCATAAGGAAGGCTGAGCATCAAAGAATTTGTGGTTTTCAAGAATTCAATAATTGTGGTGCTGGAGAAGACTCTTGAGGGTCCCTTGGACTGCAAGGAGATCAAAGCAGTCAATCCTACAGGAAATCAACCCTGATTGCTCATTAGAAGGTCAGATATTGAAGCTGAAGCTCAAATACTTTGGCCACATAATGCTAAGAGATGACTCATTGGAAAAGACTGTCATGCTGGGAAGGATTGAAGGCAAAAGGAGAAGGGGATGGCAAAGGATGAGATAGATAGAGAGCATAATAAGTACAATGGGTGTGGGTTTGGATGGACTCTGGGGGGCAGTGCAGGACAGGGAGCTTGGCATACTGCAGTCCTTGGGGTCATGAAGAGTCAGACACGACTGCGCAACTGAACAGCAACAACCAAAAATTTATTGTGTGCTTGTTTTCTGAATTCTGAACTTGTAGCAGAGAAAGAATATACACAGTACATTCACTTTATAACAACACACTTGTGATGGGGTGCAGAGGCTGATTTTTACAAATAGTATTTGGCATTTTGAGTAGTTTTTCATTATCTCGTAACATATTACCACATCCTGAGTTTATAGACAACAATGACATGTTCTTCAAAATCTTTTTTTAAAAAAATGAGCAGTATAAGTAATTTCTATATTGAAAACAATTCATGCATGAAAGGAGAAGAATTTTGTGATACTGGAATTCATTTTTATAAAACAATTGCAATAGAAAAATAAATTAGTCATCGCTAGGTTGCTATGGTTTTCTGTTGGCCTAGAAAGAATGAAAGATCACTGATAATTCTTGCATATATTTATCTGCAGAGACAGTTTCAGGCTTACAGTGTTTAGAAATCTGATAATGGTTAGAAGAAAGCTCTTTAAAATGAAAAGTTTGTTTCAGTTTCTATCAAAGCAATTAACTAAAAGAGATTATCAGGCACAATTAAAACCCTGAATTCCTCCAGGAGGTTTTTATTTCCTTAGCCACAATTTTTGTATGTTTCATTTCATAACTAGCAATGTCATTTATGTATATACTGGGGGCAACTATGGAGATTCTGAAACTAACAAAAACGAAACTAATGGTTGATCTTGTAATTATCCAAGGTGTGCTTGTGATTGAAATTACTCTTGTAGATGTTGGTGCTTCCAGGTAATTTTGTGAATGATAACATCCAAAAGGCTTGTATCCTGAAAGGCTTAAAATAGTATTCTCTCATATCTAAACCTGACTCTTGTCTTCTAATAACTTCTAAATGCATTCTGTTCTTTGCTGGCATACAAACATTCACAGAAACTACCAAGAGATTATCTTTGTCTCTAAGGAGCTGGTATCCATCTTTTCACAAGCACTTAACTGAATTCTGAATTCAAAGTACACATTCAGTTCATCTATTTATTTATTTATTCAGTTCATCTGAATGTGTACTTTGCTAATTAATGACATTTATTATTTGCAACATAATCATTTATCTCATATTGCACATACTGAGCTTGACAAAAGGCATTTGACACTGATACTTTCTGAGGATTTCTGAGTGCAGGAAAGGATGGCTTTATCTTGTTCAGTCCTAAGTCTTTGCACAGTGTGCCCATTTTTTCCAGTTTTGATATCAACCTGCTGCTTTCAGCCAGAGCCACCTTAAGCCTTTCTGAGCAGATGTTTCATTTTAGTAGCAGCCTCAATTCTGACTGGCTGAAGTGCTTGGCATACCCTCTCTCCTCCAGTGGCTTGACTGCTGTCCTGTGTAGCTATTTTGTGCTGGGCTGCTTGACTCTCTGCTTGCCAACAGTTCATAGTTTTAATCATGTTAAATCATCTTGCAGTTTATACAAGGATGGCTTGGCCAAATAAGTCAGAGAGCCAGCCTCAACCATAAAAATCCATATTCTATTCAGTCCTTATATTTCCTTCAGTTTCTGTTCAGTCTGGTGAAGCCCCAAAGCTCCCAAAGTTTTCCCACCACTGCCCGCAATATTGTAAGGCTTTATTTCTTAAAACTTCCTTAAGCTGCAGTGTAGTAATATTGCGATTTTGTTTTGGTGAAATTGGATGATCTGTTGTTTCTTTCTACGAAGAATCTATGGATTACTGAGGAACATAGGAGCAAAAGAATAATTTGTTCCCTATTGTTTTAATTAGTGTAGCAGCAGTGCAATAGTGGTAATATAAGATAAAAAGAAAATCCAAAGCATATTTTGTGGAGAGGGTATGTATGAAGGCATCCATGTGTGCAAACATCTGGGAATGTAAAGGAAGGGCCTGGGGATTCGTGAGGAAGGGGAAAAGTATTCAAAACAAAAGGCAAGCCCTGATGGTCTGATCTATACTAGAACTAGCCAGTGAACTTTGCCTTCTCTGTTTGTATAAAAAGGGCAAGAACCAACAGCCAGTCAGGTGGCCAAGTAAGTGGCCATGGTCAGGAGTGAGCACCAGCCCAGTCTCATGGCCAATCCACTGCAATTCAGATTGGAATATGAAGTTTAAGAAACAGCCAGGAACAGCATGGACACAAGCACTTTATGATATAGTTCGGAATTGCCAAATAGTAATTTAAATTACCAGTAAGTGGTTTACTCAATACTCTGTGTTTCTACCAGCTACAGAATTCAAGGAGAGTCATCAATATGGGGTTGTACACAGAAAACATTAGTGGGCTAAGTTTAGGGAAGTTACTGATTGTATTTTGCTATTGCTGCTTTGGCTACTGAGGTTCAGTCTGGATTCTGGATATTGCAACTTAATGGTTATTGTATTGAGGGGTCCTGCTATTGCAGCATTTCTAAACTGGGGAGAAAGGAAAAAAAGAATCTTGCTGTCATGGTGTCATTATTGTAGGTTTGCAAGAAACAGACTTGGATCTGGTAGAAAGGGTTGACTCTGGAGAATGACAGTGAAAACAGAAAAACTTAACTATCAAGTTTTTTTAAGCATGTTTATAATTCAGAATTTTTATTGCACTTCACTTTTAACAATACCACTCTTTTTGAATGGTATTTTAACATTGCATCTGTTGATGAGCCAGCCAGAGAATTTCTATGATGGATCATTTATGAATATATTTTTATGTAGCTACGCATCACAGCAATCATTCACCATTTATTCATTTCTCCCACCGCGTGATGCTTTGTAATATTTTCTTTATATAATCATTTGATAATGATTCATTTGTTCTTCTTTTGTTTTTAATGTGTTCTATACTGTCTTCTCTTGTTTTAGCTATTGTATATTTGTATGCATTCCCTTAAATTCCCTAATAGTTTACACTGATGTTTTCAGTAAATATATAGTTTCAGAGGTTTGAGAAAATCCATCAGTTGTCAAGAGGCTGACCTTAATTTTACACACAGTTATCTAGATTTTTAAAAGCACCTTTGATTAGTATTTCTGTCAGCCCTCCAATAGTGAAAGTCCTGTAGGATGGAAACAGTTGTTTATAAATCTGTGAGATGGAAAATGAGCAAGATGCATCACTGGTTCCATGGTTGCAGAGTCAGCTCAGTTATTTGTTAATCTTGATCTACAACAAACCTCCACTCTACTTTACACCGAAAGCAGTTTAGGACAACAAACAAAAAATGAACAATTAAATCCTTGACATCAAATACAAAATATACATTTAAAAAAAAAGAAAGCAGTAATAGTTCCTTAAAGGTTTTCTAGTAAGATAAAGCCTGTTGGAATAAGAATACCTTGGCTTCTCCTGCCCTCCAATAGTGCTCTTCCAGCCAGCCTCCCCCATACCATATGCTAAGCAGACATGACTTATTTGGCTGCCCTTCTCACCAAAGTGGATTCAGTGTTGAACAATGACAAAATTAAAATCAAACACGAGGATACTTTGGAAAAAAACATATTTTTAAGATCTGAGTTTATATTTCCAGCAACATGGGAGGAATCTGAATGCAGAAAATAATAATACAATGCAGCAGTTGATTTTGAGTCAAGATTTATTTCAGTTTTCTGGATCACTTAGTCCAAACCAGATATCATCATCAGCATGTAGTAGAAATTTAGCCAAAGAGTCATCCAGTGGAATATCTTTTAATGAGATCATTAATCCTAATTGCACAAGTCATTGGGCCTCTAAGCTAAAATAAATATGAGTAAAGAAAAGGACAACCACTTTTTTTTACATTTATCATCTATACTTCAATATTTAAAAAGCAAATTAAGGAACTAACCAACATTTATCAGAAGGAAAACTTGAGCATTGTTCTATGAATTCAATACGTATTCCATTTATTTGTATTGTTCTGTATCTCAATAATAATAAAAAAACTCTTTTTATAATAAATGCAATATATATAATATTGGGCCAGTCATTAAAGTTTTCTTGGCAAGATTTTCAGTAATGGTTTGTCATTGACTCCTTCCTAGGGCTGAGAAAGAGTGACTGGCCCAAAGTTACCCAGCTGGCTTTGGCCTAAGGCAGGAGTAGAACTCACACGTTCCACTTACTAGCTTGATATGAAACTATTTCTATATTATTATTAAACAGTAATGTAAATAGGGATGCTACTACAAGTTGAACATAATAAATATATGCTTGCATATTGACTTAAAGTACTGTCAGCAATAATTAGTATAACATTTACATTTTAGGATTCAGTTAAATTTCTACATTGTACATTCAAAACAGGTTGATGCATCAGTATGGAATAGCAAAAAACAAAAAATGATCAGCCAGGTAAGAAAAGAGGCAGCCTGATAGTTTCCAGTTGTCTAAAGTAGTCCTGGAACTGTTGGCACATTATAAAAAAGGTTCAAATCACCTGCATTATTTTACAGAAGTGTTTCTCAGCCTCAGCAACATTAAGTTATGTGGATTTCAACTTCCATAATTCCATGCTGACTGGGGGCATTCTGGGTTTTGAAGTTCATACATCTTAAATGTTGCAGAGGTTGAGAAATACTGTTGTACAGTATTACTAGTTGTACTGCCTGAGTCTAGCACAATTCAGTTCTCTGTATATATCCTATTTAAGGGGGAGCAGTTTTTCTAGTTGTGCATACTTTCCATGTAGGTGGTTCCATGTAGATATTTTTGATAATTTAAAATATTTGTTCTCTGATACTATGAGAGAAGCTAAGAGACTGATACTGTTTTGATAATTCACTTTTTCAATAAGGAACAAAAAGGTGGAATGTAATGTCCTCTAAGAGGCAAGGAATACATACCGTAAGTATTTCTGACAATGTCATGACTTGTGGTTCCAAAACCAAAAAAAAAACATCATTGGTTGAAACATCTTGATAAAAAGAGATCTAGAGAGAGGCTAAAACAGAAGAATATACTTGTCAAAGGTTTTCCTTTGTACAATATAATTATCAGAATGGTTTAAATGAAAAGAAGATTGTATGGTTTTAAACAATGCAAGAATGAATTTGAAAAAGAATTGAATAAAATTGATGACTATCTTATTGTGAATATGCATAAACTTTGTTGAAACTGGAGACAGAAGAACATCTTTATTTATCACTAAAAATTTGTTTACTATATACAAATGAATCAATGGTGAAATATGTGGTTGA
>JANHZU010002372.1:21261-31934 GCA_032468055.1 Acrochordus granulatus | reverse complement strand
GTGGTTGAAAGGATTTAAATTTACATTATATTCTAGTCTTAACAAGAATTTTTATAAATGATACACCACTGATATTTATCTCTAGAGAAATTGTCTAGAATGTATAAAGATACTTTGAATTTACACTGGAAATGTGAACAGCATGAAGGAACATTTTATCATGTTTGATGGACATGTAAAAAAGCCAAAAAATATGGATGCTGTATGATAAAATGTGGAAAAATTCAACACTACCGAGAACAGACGAATCGTTGGCAAATATATGAAACTTGCAGAGATGGCCAGATTGACTTCCTTGATTAAAGAAAAGACAATATCTACATTTATGGCTAACTGAAAACCCCTTATAGATTTCTTGAATAAAAAAAATGCACTTATAACTTGTTTTTTATTGATTATACAAAAATAAATAGTCAAAAGTGAGTTTTTTTGTAATCGTAGAGTAAAAGAACTATAATCATACATGCTGCAGAGGAAATTGGATGCTTCTATTTTTTATTTTTGCACTTTGTTTCTTTATTCTATATTATGTTTTTATTTTTATTTTCTCTTTAAAACTTATAAGAAAATGTGTATATTAAAAAATCTTGATAAAATCATTTAATAGAGCTAAAACATGGCAATACAGAAAGAGGAAAGACTTCAAAGTTGTCTTATATAAAGTATTATTTTGGATATAACAATAGAACAACTAGCTCAAGATCTAAAGCCACATTTTAATTTAAAGACAAAACTCTTTAATCTTTTAAATGTAATTTTTCTTTAATTGTTTCCCGAAGAAAAATCAATATAGAGCTTGATTATATAACATTATGTTAGTCCTCTGCCAGAATTTCCTCCTATACTTCTTAATAAAAAACTTGTGTTCTTGACAACATAAATGTCAAATAGATTCTATTTTCAAAGATGATGATTTTAGCAAAAACAATCCTAGATGGGATATATAAGTTATGTGCTTAACTTAGCTTAGCTCTGGAATGTCAGAGTATGTTCTACACTTTTTTTTTTTGATATCACACAACTGCCATCCGAAGCATCTGATAATTGACTTTAAATTTAGGGCCTGAATAGGGCAAATCTTTTGTTTCCTGTGTAATGTTTTTCAACTCAGTGATGGAAATTAGTTTGATGCTATTATCATTCAGTCAAGCATCATTAGAAAGATGAATTTAGATAATTTTCAGATTTGCTAGTTAGACTCAGGATATCAGAGAGAAAGCATTGTCTTTGATGGGCAAAGCAATAGCTTGAGAAAGAGACTAAATGCCAAATCCTTTGCATTTTATAAAATGAAAGAAAGAGAACGAAGAGATATCCTGCCTAACAACATCCAAACAAGAGGTCCAGATGCAGCATCTGTCTGCAGGAAACATTCTCATAATAGAATGACATCAAAATGATACATGTGATGATGAAATCACAACCCAAGCAATAACCATATCACAATGTAACCCATACAGTAATTTGAATTGCGTTTCAAAGAATATGAATTCAGTTAAAAGAAAACAAACAGAAGACAGATTTTAGAATATTATTATAAATCAGTGTTTTTTAAGGAAGTACAGTAAGTGAATATTATAAATACTGCATCTACTACTTTGGTTTGCTCTTTTGATGAAAACTGTGTTAAAAGTTTCATCAGTGCATCGAGTTTTTTCATCAACACATTGATCATCTGTCTCTTTGAATATGCAGCTTAGAAAAGATGAAAAATCCCTCATTAATAGTCTAGATCAAAAACTTTCCATAAAAAGTCTGTATGAAAGATTGTGAAGTTTTCAGCAGAGTTTTTATGTTTGCTTCATACTCCAATCCTTCAAGTGATCCAATATCATAATAAACAATTAGTCCAGGTCAGACTTTTAAAATTTAGCTTACAGAAATATCAGTCTCTTATGAGAGCATACATTAAATACGGTATCATTTTCTTTTTTATATTCTTTTGTTCATTGATTCATATTGCAAGTAGTATTTCTGACGTGTGCATATTAGTTTCCAAACCAATGAAATTATATTGTGATGTCATTTCTCTATTAACATTTATTATCTCTTCATTTACTCATCAAACCACATAGCAATTTCTCTGTCAGGAATATGCAACTGAATTAATTACGCTACACTTGTATATTACCATTTTTGTTTCACAAACTTAAAGTTATTTAATTCAACAGATAGGATAATGTCTACAGGTCATAAACCTCATGCTGTTCTAATAAAATTCAACATGCAGTTCTTATTTCATCAATTGTGAAGTGCCTTTAGGCAAATGAAATAGTACAATAGTACCATAAAATGACTGTTTAGTCATACTCTCACATTAAAATATACATTTATAGAACAGAGTATTTCTTCTTACTGGTCCTCTGAGCTACCCTTATTTATTAAGTATTAAACCTATACATCACTGAATTCAGTATGACTCATAACAGTTTGCAAAATACATAACATACAAATATATAATTAAAGAAATCCATCAAAACAGCATAAATAATTTAAAAAACCCTGCCAGTGATATTAGATATCAGTGAAAGATCAAATAGACCACATTCTCAATAAAGATGATTTTTATGATTTTTTTTTTTTTTACATCTCAATAAAGATGATTTTTATAAAGATGATTTTTTTTTATCTATGATGCCTGTCCCTCAACCCTGAATGGATACATAATTTGCTTCCTTTGTGGCACTCTGTGATGAAGCCCTTCATCTTTTTAATAACTTTTCCAAAAAAAACAAAAGTTGGAGATCAGATGATACTTGTTCCATAGAGCCAGATCCAGGAAAAACATTTTCAAATAGTGGCACAACCGTACTTCCTCGAATGCAATCATTACAGCTCTTTCCCTTAAAGGAATACTGACCATTTCATGAATCCAGATACTCAGTGCTTGTCAGTCACCCAGAACAGCCCTAATTCTAACCTGCTAATACAACAGGGCAGAGCAATATTGACACTTGCCAACCTTACTTTTCTTGATTTTTATATATACCATTATATATAAAATTATATAATAATTATTAATATCATCACAAAGATCTGTTTTGTCTCACTTCTATCTCATCTTCATTTCCTCAACTTCTCAGATTCCCCAACCTTCAGTTTTCTTTAATTACTTTCCCACTCTGTGCCATGATATGTAATATTAGTCAGTCCCTCCATCTCCAGAAATTCTGTTTATCCTGGTACCATGAATAATTCTAAAACAACCTTACAAACTAATCAGCTGCAAATCCACTCTATTTCCAGTTACTCACTGTCTATTCCCCAATCTTGGGCCTTCCAACAACTCTAAATTATTATGCTCACTCAAGCACTGACATATCATAATGCTTCCTGGTTATCATCTTCTAACCCCTTTTGACTTACTGTAAAATCGTGTCCAGATATTTGAAAGATAAATTGTAAAATAATCTTATGTCTGTGTCTTACCAGATGCAAGCCCAGTTAATTAAGCCTTTTCCTCCAATCCTTCACTACTTATATGCAAATAAATAAATTTATTTGAATTAGGTGATTTGCTTTTGAGGTAATAGCTATAGTTGTATTGTTAGTCCCCTTTCAAACATTGCTTTGTCTTACTTTTAATTGAATACTTTTCAAGTCACAAGGAACAAATTTGTTTAAACTGGATTCACTGCGATTAAATAAGTATACCTGTGATTATAATTTCTTTCCCTGTACATACATATATATATTTCTCTGTATATAGAGAGTGGAAATTATTTCTTTTAAATAGAACACATACACACACATGAATATGAGAGAGCAAATGTAGTTAAGATGTTGGACTGGAACTGGGTTACCCAATTTCAAATTCACCCTCAGCCATGGTTTCTGCCTAGGTGAGTTGGGCCGGACAATTATTTATTGTTGTGAGAAAATGACAGAAAGGAGTGCAAGATGCTGAGTGGATTTTTCCTGGCTACCAATTCTGGTGGGCAGCCTATTGTAAACACAGTAGATTTTAGTAGGGAGGCCTTGGAAGAAGTAAAGAACAAAAAAAACCTGTCTCCTTATCCCTACTTGGTAAAATCTAGTCACTATCTCTGAGATCATTTTGAAAATATCATTTTGTAATGCTTTCTATATAAGAGCATCCTGAACTGTGCCTCAAAATTAAGTAGCAGATGGTTAGTACAATTGATATATAATATCTGTAGAATATCCAAAAAATCACTGATCAAAAACATGATGTTGGATTTTACACAACTGCAGTCTTCAAACACTTTTGAAAGCACTTCAGCATACACCACTCCTCTGCATTATTTTTAATGGAAAGTGACTAAGATGTAGATCACCTTGGCTGAAGAATGTCCAAATCACTGCAGCTGCTAGTCTCTCCAGGAATCCTGCTTGATCCAGAATAATCATCAAGCTAAAAGTCTGATCTCTTGGAAGGAGCTGATCTCCGTCCAAAACAAACGGATTTGTTTGGAAATCCAAACTGCAATTCTAATCCTAGATAAACTTCTCAACTGATCCATCAAAATAAACTAGACAGTACTTCAGGACCTCCATCTAATTCTTGAGAAACTGTACATTGTGTCAAGCTTCAACAATAAATTTCAGCTTCACAGACTCAACATAGCGAGATAATTGGCTTTTCTGCAGACAAGAATTAAATCATCTATACGCAGTAGATCTGCACACAAGAACAGAAGAATTAAACACACACTGTACATTCACCAATAAGTTAGTCCCAGTATTTAAATCCTAGGCCTCTTACCCACCCTTTCAGTCCATGGACTCTTAGCTGTTCTTCTGGGGGCTCTCAGTAAGGAAACAAAGGATGCTCATTTGCCCAAATGCAAGCATTTTGAATAGAAGCTTTAATTCATGTCTAATATCGCTTTGTTTTGCCACACCTTTCTAAAAATTACCACGTGATATGATTGCAGTGCTGTTTAAATTTAACTGTATGTTTTTAACTTTGGTACATCTGCTTATCTATAATTGGTACTGTGATACAAAGAAAGTCTATTGAGTTGATTATACTCAAATATGCTTATAATTTTTAATCTATACTACTTGTTTTATTTCTTCAAAATAATGTTGAGCCAAAAATATTTGGCTATGATTTTAGGATTGCTTTTTTCCCCAAAATTTGAGTCTCGGCAAATTCAAAACTAACCCCCCCCCTTTAAAAAAAAAAAGCATTTCCTCCAGCTGTGAGTACTTACCATATACTTAAGTTTAGAACTTGCTGTTCAAATGGGTTATCCATTGTATATACAGAAATAACATTCATGGCAGACTGCCTGTGCTACCCAGCTGAAACCTGGGATGTTTTCAAAACAACAAATAGATGGGATTGTTGACCTATTTATAACACTATTTTTTGCATGTCTACTAAGAAGTAAGTTCCACTTAGTGCAATGGGATTTTTCCCAATTATGCATGTCCTGGATTGTAACCCTCAGTATATATGATTCTACAGCAATATGGTACAGTCAAAAAAATAAAATGTTGCAAAAAAGAGATTAAATAATGATTCCGTGCATTAAATTATCTTTATATTATAATTTCTGTGATATAGGCCTAGTCAAACTTTGCTATTTCTTTCTTATGAAGAAAATACTCGAGGAATCATGCATTGTTTATGTTCTATATATACATCTGAGCTACATGTGATGAGGCAGAAAACTTTTTAAAGAAAAAGATGTGATAAACCAGTCAAGCCTGCTAGTCCTATGGTTCAGATAAAATTGCTATGGAGATGCAAGAGCTTACACTAGTACAGATGTTCATTGTTCTGTATCCTTCCTGAAGAATCAAGCACATGGAGAAGATTTTGATGGTACAATATGAAAGTCATCTTGATGTTTTACCTGCTACATAAGTTTACTAAATATGAATAACATATAAATTACATAAATAGTATATAATACTACATTTTAAAAAGACAAATAGGCAACAGAGTTTTAAATTCCATACTGTCAGCAACAGAGAATAGTAGATGGGATTTCATTTTGCCTAAGATATTTTACCAGGACCACCCTGCTGGACAGAAAAATCATTCTGATCATAATAATAGATAGTGATAAGTGGATAAAAATGTGCTGTAGAGTTAATAGATGACAATAAAATCTCCTAGGGAAAAAAAGAGAAGAGAAAAAGAGAAATATTTGTACACTGCTGCCAACATTATATAGAAATATTAGCATGGGGGAATTGGGAGAAAACAAACTTTTTTCAAAGTAGAGGCGAGGAAAGACCTTGAACAAAAATTAACTGACATTATAGCAGCAATCTTTCCGGAGACAATCCTGCCAGTGTCTAATACTTGATCAAGAATGAAATGTAAAGAAGGATCCTAGCAACTGGTAAGCTGCAGCTAGTAATAATACTTTATTCTCAAAAAAGAGATAGAAATATATTTTCCCATTACTGAGAAACATTTTGAGAGCACGAAAGTAGAAGCAGCCAACCACTGTAATTTTCAGAAGGAGTTATGGGTTATGGGGGCTATACCAATAATCTGGAGGATGTCAGTTTGGGAATGGTTGCCTTTGATAATGTCATTTCATCAATAACAGTGGAGGGATGGGAGTCCAACACCAAGCACATGTTTTCACATGTGTATTTTGACCTGAATGTTTGTAGGACACAGAGGTCAACCATATTTTGTAGGGGAGTGCCAGTGCTAACTGAGCATGAACAGTTTCCGTATAGTTTTTATATGGAAATACAGCATCTGGTGAGTTGATAATCATGCAGCTTCATTAATAGAGACTTCCACACCAGCAGACAATCAGTGGGCTGGACCAGGGAAACTCACATCCCAAAAGTGAAGCCAGTGGCATGATGCTCAACCAGTGGACAATAAAATGCATATAAATTTGAAAGGTGCTAATGATAATTACTCTTTTATCAAAGCATCAGTATTAGGTTACTCAAAATTAATAACAACTTCATTGGTTAAATAGGCTGTAACATCACCCTGAAGATTATGTTTCTTAGATCTTGGCATGAGATAAATTTAAATTAGTGATTATTTCACATTTAATTGAAACTATGCATCTAACTACTTTTCTATGTGCATAATAAAAAATGCATATTTTAAAAAATCAGCCCCATTACATATTTATAACAGCTGCTTCTTTAA
The DNA here is from genome assembly GCA_032468055.1 of Acrochordus granulatus. Taxonomy (NCBI): domain Eukaryota; kingdom Metazoa; phylum Chordata; class Lepidosauria; order Squamata; family Acrochordidae; genus Acrochordus; species Acrochordus granulatus. Next base: position 24,829 of record JANHZU010002372.1, on the reverse strand, counting down.
GCAAACTTGGAAATGCATTTCACATTTCCCAGTCCTACTGATTCTTCACCGTGTCTCATACACGTCATTGGTTTACCTATTTCATGATAACATACCATCCATATCAATTTCTAAATGTTATGTTTACTCAAAAGCTTCTGCCATGTTCTATCCCTGGTTGGGGAACAAATCTTTGCCTCTGTAGGATGATTTTTTCTCTGCCTTAGTTCTATGGTCCTTGTATTGGCGATTGACACAGCCCTAATGCCTATAGCTACGAAGCAGCACCTGAACTATATAGTTGATATCAAGCTAGTACTGATCCAGGTGTCCTTCATTTCATCAAAAAGATATTCCCCTGCCAATCATGGCCAACTCTAGGGGGCAGTGCTCCTCTCTGATTCACAGCCGAGGGATCCAGAGTTTGTCTGAAGATGCTTCCGTGGTCATGTGGCCGACATGACTATTTGCCAAGACTCACAGAACACTGTTATCTTTCCCACCAAAAGTGGCACCTATTTATCTACTTGCTTTTTTACATACTTTCAAACTGCTAGGTTGGCAGGAGCTGGAGCAAGTCACGGGAGTTCATCCTGTTATGCGGCAGCACTTGGATCCTGAATTGCCGAGCCGCCGACCTTCCGGTTGATAAGCCCGGCATCTTAACTGCACCATACAAAGGCATAAATTTAAGAGCAGTTTTAAACAGATAAAAGTTTCTTTCTGTCTTTTTCAAGATGTACAAGATGTCTCCCCAAAGAAGTTTTTATCATTTTTTTGAAGTAGCATGAGAGATGAGTCAATAGGTCTTCCAAAATTTATTCCACTTGAGTCTGAGAAACATTTTAGCAATCTGGCCCACTGTTCTAAAATCACCCAACTGTGATTTTTTTAAAAAAAATAATAGGTATGTGTTTCAGCATATTACTGAAAACAATAATTTATGTCCTATTTTGTGTTACTTTTTTTGTGATATTGTGTTAATTTTGTGATTTTTTTTTGTGATATTGTGTTAATTTTGTGATATTGCAGTTCATGGGCTTCCATGTAACTATGGTTACCACCTGAGAATTACCTGATTCTCTGCTTCAGTTGATTTTAAATGTTGTTCCTAATCTTACATTACAAGCTAGCAGACTGCAAAACACCAGCCCCTGATTTCACCTTTATTTATCTAGACCAGGATGTTCTGGCATTGGTAATATATGTTTTGGTCTACAGCCAGTTGGATTACTGTAGCACATTAAATATCAGCCTTTGAAGCTGACCTAGAAGATCCAACTTGTCCAAAATGAGAACATGAGGTAACTGCTGGGTGGTTGCCATCATTGCAGGATGCTATAATGTTACTATTTTGGGGCAAGATTCATGTGTTATTACTTCTAGGTTTCCTAATTTGCATTTAGTCCTATTATTGCTCTATAATTTCAAAGTGTTGCAGTCACTTTTGAGTTAGGTAGTGTATAGAAACATATAATAAATAAAAAATAAAATATATTATTTCATGATATATATAAATCTGGGCACACATGCAAAATAGAAAAGATGGGTACATCCAATACAGTATTTTGTTTGACAGTATTCCCTTGCAAGCAAGGAAAGAATGGATAAATAATCAGAACCATAGTGGTGAAGGCAGAAAGGTATGGTAATCAACCTCACATTTTTCATATGTTAAGTAAGAGCTGTGCAGTTCCATGCTTGAAACAAGACAACTGTTTTATATATAAAAATGGCACTTCCTGGAATCCTTTTCTGAGACAATTTTGGTATATCTCTTGCCTATAAGTTCAAATATTTTTAAAGAGTTACCTGCTAGTCTCCTTATCATGTTTGTAATAAGAGAATATTTTGTTTTCTAGTAAAAAAATTATGATGCAATTCTTTAATTTAAATAGAAAAAGCTAATTATCCCTACAGCAAGCTTTTTAGCATCTAATTTGCATATAATACAAACATCACTTTTTGGGAAAAGATTTTGTCCTGACCATATGCTGAATGACTCCAAGAGGGGACAAAAGCAATTCAGAGAACCATATAATTACAAATCCTGGCAACATTATTGATACCACTGGGTATCACCTGGAAAAAAACTGTATAAGAGCTCAGTAACATTGGAAATGTTTGCTTATTCTTAAATTTTCCTGTGATAATAAGATGGAGAAATAAAGCTCTTCAAGGTCTTTCATAAGATATTAAGCACTGGCTGAGAGGTCATGCAGAAATAGCTCATTTGACAAATTCCACCATAAAATTTAAAAATTCTCCTTTTTAATCAAGCATAAAAGTAAAAGTTACTTTTCAAATGACTAATTATCAGACATTTTTGAATGACAGAAAAAAACAGACTCTGTGGGAAGAGAGCTAGAGCTGACTTAGGGAGGCTGAATGGTAACTTTGGCCTAAATGTCCAGAACCCACTATAATTTATTATAACATTATTTTCTAAACAGAAATATGGAAGAAGTTGCAATTCTTATAAACTAAATAAAAAAGCTGTGTATAAGGTAACTAGGCAGCCTGGCTGATGTAACTTTTCTCTACCTAGCATTTGTGTGTGTGTGTGATATAGACATATAGATGTAGATGATATAAAAGGTAAAGATTACCCTGCCACTCGTGGCTGTCTCTAGGGTGCAGGGCTCATCTCTATTTCCAAGCCGAAGAGCCAGCGCTCATCCAAAGACACTGCTGTGGTCATGTGGCCAGCATGACTAGATACCAAAGGTACACAGACTTCCCTGCCGGAGTAGGCAGTACCTATTTCTCTACTTGTGTTTGCATGCTTTCAAACTGCTGGGTTGGCAGGAGCTGAGGCCGAACAACAGGAGTTCACCCTGCTGCACAGCAATGCTGGGTCTTGAACTCAGGCCACCGAGCTTCCAGCCAGCAAGCTAAGCTGTTAACCGCTTGCACCATTACGCCTCCCTAGATAGAGATAGAATAGAGATATAGATTACATGGAATGCAGCTCTCAAATTCTGGATTCTGTAGGAAATAATAGATTTATTTATTATTTTATTAAGTAAGTTTACATGGCGATCCAACTTATAGTAACTCTAGATGGCTTACAGAAGTAAAACTCCAAACATAAAATACAATAAACCTTACACCCCTGATGACAACAATCAAACCATTTGATGGGTTTCATATCACACTATTCACGGGCCCACTGGCAAAAACCATGTCTTCAGGGTCTTTTGAAAGAGTATCAAGGTGAGGATAAATCTTCACTTATGGTTGTTAATTAATTGGTTGTTAAGCAAATGTGATGTTCATAAAGTAAGTGAATGTAGTGGTTGTTAAATGAACCCATTGTTTGCTTTTGGATATTTTTTATGAAAACCAGAAGTAAATGCAGGCCGGTTGCTAAAGTGCCCAAAATGGGATACTGTTGATCAATTATCTTCATGGGAATGATGGAGAAAATCCTTCTTCTTGGTTCCACTAGATGGACTTCCTTAATAGAGGAACCCCTAATATATCCAGCCTCCCTCCTCTAGTGAGTGGATAGATGCAATTGAGGAAAGACAGTTCTGCAAATTCAGAAATCTTCATTCATACACCTCCTAATAGATAGAATGCTGAC
>JANHZU010002371.1:165514-178237 GCA_032468055.1 Acrochordus granulatus | reverse complement strand
TGGAAGGACAGATACTGAAGCTGAAGCTCAAATACTTTGGCCACCTAATGTGAAGAGAGGACTCATTGGAAAAGAACATGATGCTGGGAAAGGTCAAAGGCAAAAGGAGAAGGGAACAGCAGAAGGTGAGATAGTTAGATAGCATTGTAGATGCAATGGACATGGGTTTGGGCAGACTCCAGGACGCAGTGCAGGACAGGGAGGTGGTCTGTGAGGTTGTGAGGAGTCGGACAAGACTGAGAGACTGAACGAGTGTTGCTTTAATGTATTCTATGAGTCTGGACACTATCATTTGATGCTGTATGTATGACTCCAGTTCTGCTACCAGAATATCTGGATATTTTTAAACAATTTTCCTCATGTTCAATCACTGGACTTACTGGCTAATGGAAAAATAGTCCATTAATGCAGGAGAGTATCAAATGAAGCTGAAACAAAAAGTCAAATTCAGATCAGGGGAAGAAGCAGCATATGTAAATAATCAATTCCTATCTTTTATATTGTACAATAGCCTCATAGAAGATATAGAAAGATAAGACCATTATTATATTTGCATCATGAGTTAAATTGAGATAATTGATTTGGATTTTACTATTTTTTTTACTCATTGCCCAGTGTTCAGTCAGTAAAACTCAAATGAATTACTCCTAATGAAATCCAAGTAGCCATGCTTCTAATTATCACTGCAAAATGAACAGAATTGAATGACCCTTATAAACATATCAACACCCATAAGGGGAAAGAAATTTAAGAAAAATACATAAAAGTGTAATTTTTCAGAATGTGGTCTTTTCTTTTTAAAGTTTTGTCGGCAACTGCATCAATAAACCAGGGATTACTTGTAAGGTTGCTCAACACTAGAACAAGTTTTCAGTATTATGGTCATCCTCATAAATTGGGACATCAGATCCATACTATTTAATAAATTTCAATGTACTCTTTTTGTCACACAGTCATATTTTCCCTACAACTAGTAATCGTTGGTCTGGTTTTTCTTAAAAAAAAATCTAAATTTGTTGTTTTTAGGATCCCCCACCCTACCATATTTTCATGGCCTTTCTTGCTAGTGCTTGTTCTTGTCCTGCAAATATTAATTCAGTACTTTTGTTTCCTTCTTGGTTCAGCCTAAAGTCATTACCAGATTTTGTTAATAACATCTTCATTTCTTTCAGGTATTGACTGTGCAAGTTTTCATCTGCTGTTAAATGCTCAGTTAGATATTCTGCCTTTGATTTTTTCACACTAAAAATATTTCCCTTGTAGACAACAACATTCTTTTAATGTAATACAGTAATGTAGACCTGATTTCATCTTTCACTGTTTCACCCATGATAAACTACAACCACTATTTTTATTGGTAAATATAAATGATCTATTTCTTATTGATCAATAAATGGGGATATAAAACCTGATGTAATGTCATGCATTTTTTAGTTTTGTTATTTGAAGCACTAGTTCAGCTTGTGTCATCAAATATATTGTGTACTGTATTAGAGGGACAGACTAAATATTAATAGCTTTGATTAAATTATTGTAATTCAGCTCTGATTTTAACCCTTTTTTTAGATGCACAGATTCAGCATTGGTTTTCTTTTTCACTTGGGCATACAAAGCACTGTTGGTTCTACAACCTCAAATACTTGTAATATTCATCTACTATCCTTTCTTATTTACTGCCCATTTCTAAATAAGCAAACAAGTTACAGTGAATGAAAAAGAATTTCAGAGTCTTTAGTTTCTACAAAATTGGTAAAGGTAACAGAAAGTGTAATAGGGTCAGAGTGGGAGATGGAACAAAGAATGGCAAAAGTAGAATAATTTTAACAGCCAGCATTTTCCAAGCAAATGCCTGATGCCACCTTCTTTCAGATTTGGCAGAATCTCCAAAATAGTTATCTTTGTAAGTTCTTGAAGAGAACACTTGTGGCTCCCAAAAGAAAAAAAAAGCCTAGCAAAACTCACTGAGTTTGATAAAAGCTCTGCCATCTATAATATTTTGCCACCCATTCTAAAAACATAATTTCCCAGAAAACCCTATTAAAACCAATCACTGAATTGAAGCTGGAACCATCAGTCACAAAACTGCATCCCTTTTTTTCCTCTCACCCTTGTGGCATTTTACCAATGAGAGGCTTGGGAGAAGAGTTATCTATCTGCAGAAACCAAGACATTACTCCATATCATTAATGCACTCATAGGAAGTTCAGGTATGAATTCACTGAATTGTTCTGCTTAGATATTGGTTTCATTTATGTTGATCCACTTTGCAGCTACGTGGTAGAAATGATTGCTGAACTAAATCTCATTATATGCCAGCATCACTTCACAGTAAAAAGATAGGGCAAAATCTGGGAAAATCTGCAATTTACTATTCAGTTTATTAATCTAGTTCAAATGACAAAACTTTGGAACTTCTATAACAAGGAACAAAATTTCTGTACATTATATCAACTAAGTTTATTTACTTTTTTATTCAAAAGCCAGAAGACAATTTTGAACTTCTAAAATTCTTATTAAAATACTAGAAGTGCACTTAGAATACAAGGAAAAAAAGTACTTTCATCAATTAGGATATCTAGCTCATGTGAGTTCCGCAGGTGACTGGCAGAATGTTTCTATCTGCTCAATACTGAAAGACATTGGCCAGGATCCAAGGAGCTCACATGCATGCAGAAGGCACTTTTGTGCATCTATGTATGGTCAGCTTTCCCTTCTGGCTCCTTTAAGGGTCATTCTAAGATGGGGGAGAACACACAAAGGTCTGCTGTTTGAAGAGGTAACTTGAAGAAGGCCCATGATAACCCAGGCACTCTTTATATTTTGGCCAACCTTACCAGAACAATCACTAATGATCCCATGGAAACTCCTGAAATCCTTGCCACCAAAGACATATCAATCAGTGTTGAAACATAAATTAAGCAGTTCTTTCTAGAAGGCAGCATGAGCAGTTGGCAGTTAGATCAAGACACCAATGCCAGATATGCTGTGTCATTACTGGCTCTAGGCCATCAACTAAATTTAAAAAGAATTATCTTCCAGAACATCAGTCTCCCATACACATTTTAGCTTCAGATCAATACCATATGAGTCCTGAGCCAAATGTGTATGAACAATCCTTTCTCATCAATGTACACTCAAGGTCAGCATCACATCTACTTAGTGCAAAAAGCGGTCATTGAATGCATTTAATTATATAACAAAAGCATCCATTATCTAGCTAAGTTCTTATACACATTTGCCACTTATGTGCATTGTAGTTTTCATTCTGAACATGGCTTGCTTGTGCCACCCTAAGACTAATCTCCAGACACTGTAATACATTCAAAGGCAATCACCATATCCCAGCAAAATCTTGCAAGTCACTTTACCACAGCAATCTTATTCCATTTATTAGTACTCTGAGTAAACGCAATGGAGTAGAAATTCACCTGCAACTTCTCTTGAAGACAGCAGACAGTGAAACAATGTGTACACACATTCTGACTCAAGATCAAGGCTCCCAGGTACATACAGTCTGTATCTGTACAGCTTTACAAATACTTTTTGTACTGAAAACACAGGTATCATGGCTAGCTGGTATCATCTGTTTTGCCATATTTGGCCTCAATCAACACATGAGCAAAAACATAAATTATATTTAAAACTTCAAGACCATGTGTGAGAATCAGAACTGGAATTAATCTGCACTGCAAGATTAATCTGCACTGCAAGGATACATAGCAGTCTATGAATTCAGGATGTGGCAATTTGTATGGCATGATTTGTTAAGTATATGAAATATTCTATGATCTACATGGAAATCCCACTTATGAATGTGAAGCATTTCTGCGTTAGACAGAAGCAGAATTTACACAAAGCATAAGAGGCTTTAAAATTTGTTATACCTAAAGAACCAGATGTTAAAGTCTGCACTATTGTTGCTATCAGATTGTTCTGAATTCTGTGCATAGAGGTAGAAATATATAAAGATGTATTTTTAGCTTTAGGAAGCCAAAAATGAAATATTAACCTTGAATTATTCATCTTTCAGGAGCCATATAATGAACTCTTCAAAGTCCCTATCTCAACTTTGCATAAATGTTCAGAGTCAAAATATGTATTAAGATAAACACCACTCTTAACTATTCTACAGTCAGGAGAAAAACCAATGGCTTACTGCATTAGCATTTCCAACCAGGGTGTTAAATATTGTTGAAGGCTGATACCAAATCCAACTTTGCAAAAATAGGTATCAAATTCCGAATTTATTAAAAATGAAATCCTGTATCTGGACCGATATCTGAATCTAATAACCAGAGTGTCTAAGTATTTAGGAAACCTGGCTTCTAACTGATGATCGATATTAAACAATATAATAACAATTAAAGGTGCTAATACAGTTGAAATATTTGTAGGCTCCTGAATGTAAACATTCAGAGCTGAAAGAGATATAAGAAATTATCCAGAAATGAGTAAGTAAAACACACCGTGGAAACGGTGAGCTTCAACAGAAAGTCCATTAGAATAAGCAAATTTAGAAGTATAAAGACAGGAACAAGAACCACAGAGAAGCCTTCAGTTTAAGTTTTGTGTGTGCCAATGTATCTTGGAGGAAGTCCTGTCTGTGGTCTTTTCTCACTAATGGAAGCCAGGTATTAAGAATACTTGTTTTGTTCATTGATCCCTCAAGGAACGCAATAGGACTTGGGCCATCATATCATCTTCATCAGCATCATAATCCTAAATACAGAAGACATAAATATGCATGAGTGGACAGATTTTATCTTATTTCAGAACTGATCACGGCTGCTCAAATGAGATTTGATTGGAGTAGCATGAACAACAACTAAACAGATGCTTTACTTGTAGCTTCTCCAGTAATAAAATGTTCTGTCATTCAACTCATTATCTAAATAAACGATTGCGAAGGCTCAGGACCAAGCATAGCTCACTAACTGCCTTTTTATATTAGCTGAATTATGAAGAGTCATACTTTTACAAAGCCACATTATTTTCAAACTGGTAAAACAAGACTAATCAGAAGTTAAAAAATATTTTGCTGCTCCAGATTTTCACACACTAGATTAAGGACAATTATAACTTACCACAAAAGTATCATATGAAAACTGATGGCGTCGCTGAAGATGTTCCATGAAGTTAGCACTTCTGTAGTGTGGATCTCCCCATGGCATAGACGCACAGATTGGGCAAACCTGGAAAAGTTGGCAGTTTGTCCACCTATACTCTTTAGTTTTGTATCTCATCAGCAAGTACGCCACAAAAGCCTTAGGTCAAAGAAGATCTGTCCATGAAAGTGATGCTAAATTCTCCCATATTAACCCCACTTTCCCTTAGAATGCTGATTATATTTAAAATTTCTAGAATGCTCCATTTTTTCTCCAGTCCATATAATCTGGCTACTCTAGTAGAAGACTAGTAGTATTTCCAGAAAATTACCAAACTACTCTTGAAACGGACAGACAGATGTGGTTTAGAAGAAGAAAGGAACATTCTAGAGTCCTCAGAAAATTCCTTCCCTGCATTGTACATTCCTAGTTCCTCAGATCAGCCTCAAACTAACCTCTCACCAAGATATATGGATTTTTAAATTCCTGGATTCCCAGACATTGCTGAGAATTTTGAGTTAAGTCTACACATCTAAAGGGTAAGAAGGCTTTAAAGGCTTTTCTAAGGATCATCAGATACAGATTTTCAGTAGGCACAACGATAGTGTGAATGGAGGATAGGTCATCTTAGAAATATCCCAAACATGTATTTGGGTAGCAAATTTCCTAAATATGGTTTCTTGAAATAAAGTTCAACATATAAAACATACAAAGTCAACAATTTTTTGGATATTTTGACATCTGAGGGTTCTGGTACAGTTTTTTGATTAAATAACATTCAGAACAAATAAGACATATTTAGCGTATCATGTTATTTTGTCAAAATATTTAGGGTTCTGAACTCTCTTTTCAGGAATAAAACTTTTGCTGTGAGATTATTAGTGCTCTGCTTAAATGTTTGAAATATGTTTATTTAAAAAACAATCTTATCATTAAAAAAGACTAAAATATAACTCTTCAAGAAAGCCCTTGAGTCAATATTGTAATTTGCCCTATATGACTAAGCTAGCAGGCAACTTTCCTCCAGAAGCCATAGTATAATTCTTTGGCCTTTGAGTGATGTGGCTGGTTATATTATGACACTGCCAGAGAAAGGGGCCATTTTTTTAAATCTGTTTTTGGATGTATGGATTTTTAAGGGTGAAAATGGGTGCCTTAAAAACCTGCAGAGACTGAAGATAGATAGCAATTCTGTCACTTAACCTCACAAAACGTAAAAACAATGGCTTGGTTTGGGGGGTTAGAAGATTTTATGCAGTGAAATGGCTACCTTAAATCTTTGCAAAGTTTAAGGCATCAGTTTCACCCCTAGGAAAATTCAATTTCTCCAAACCAAAAAAGGCTCAGGTTTTTAGCCCCATCCAACTTTAGAGAGAACAAATGGGATGCTGGGGGACTGAATGCAACCTATGGATTGCTCACCTCTGAATCAGATTATGCCATGAAAAAAGCATTAATTACCACTCGCTTTGTATCGTTGCTGTGATAGTTTTTACAGTGTTCTACTAGTCCTTCTTGGTCCAGATTTCTTTCACTGCAGTAAGGGCAAGGAAATGTAAATCTATTGGGGACACTCCTGCAGGAATACAGAAAAAAGACCTTTACTTTTTGGGAAAACGTACATAAAACAAAATATTCAAGAACAATTTGCAAATATATTAAAAGTTTTTTTTATAGCTATATAAGATCACAGCTTCTTAGTTTGATCAAAGCAAAGGTGAACATGTTTGAGAGAGGAGGAGGACTGATGGCAATTGAAGTTAGAAGTTTCACAAACAGATTTATAGCTCTCCCACCTGATATAAAAATTCTACTTTCATCCAAGTTCATTTTTTAAGTCTTAAAGTGAGCAACCACTAGTTTCAGGTTCCCCATAAAAGCAGTTAATTCATATTGTATGAAGCATTCTGAGCTACAATTGTTAAAAATTAGAGGTTCTTTTTGGGGAACATTTTTAGTATTAAACCTAGTGATCCTGTGTACATTTTCAGAGGAAAAAAACAGCGAATAGGCCTTGAATGATAAGGTAGCAAGTCAGAGGGGAATTCTGCAACATACAAAAGGCTGTATATTAGAAATGCACAATCAGCAAACCACTTCCCATCTCTTTTCATTTCTGTTCAAATGTAGAATGGTTGGAAGTAAGGGCTCAGATGTCAAAGAAAAAAGAAAAAACAAGTAGTCCTTACAGATTTGTCTCTCTAATCATTTATTCAAGATAAATATCAGCACATGATTTAAACTATCCAAACAGGCAGGCTGTAATGCATCAAGATTACCTGGTATTCTGTAGTGGTTCTTTAGTCACAGCTTTAACACCTTCCATTATGTAATTCTGGTATTTTGAACAAGCAGCTGCATGACTTCGCAGTTTTGAGAGATACATCTGGATAGAAAATATTAACAAAATATTTACATTTCAAGAAATATTCAATGTTCATTTAGGGGACTATAGAGAAATTGCCCAAGCACCAAGTATGATATGGTACAGATTACAATGTACATCTGTAGAAGAGAAAGGCAGGCTAAACCAATCCCTAACATTTCAGCAAGGCTAAAGTATCTTGCTTAGACAGCTGATACTTTGTACATTCAAGCATTTTCCATTCTTATCTTTCATTCTCTGGAAGTGTAGCAAGCCACTATTTCTCTTATATGGCAAATTACATCTTTTATATTCTACTAGGCAAAGTGCAGTCAACTAGCCAAATTACATCTTTTATATTCTACTAGGCAAAGTGCAGTCAGCTAGCCAAAATATCAACTTATCCGATTCCAATTTTGCACTGTGACAGGATCTCAAAAATGACAGATTATAAATGAAGGTCCAATATATTGTGGTATAAGTTTTACTGTTCTTTAAACTCTTTCATTATGTCTCTTTGCTTTAACATTTTTAAACATAATTCTAGTGCTCAGAAAGTAGGAAATAGTTAATTAGCAAATCTCAGATTCCACACTGAATTTTCTTTATGTAATAATTTGTTTCAAAAATATTTTAACAACTTTTTGATTTTCAAAACTTTTTCAATCATTGAGAATATTGATATTTACAAGTAAAAATTAAGACATTCACAGTATCAATTTATTTACAAATATTCAGTGCCATGTAAACTTATAAGTTTAGAAATTCAGGTATGTGTTAAAAATATGCATTAAATAGATACTGAATCCAACTTGCTATAGTATTTTGCCAGATAAGGTACGAATTCCCACAAATTAGTTTTAAATGAGGAGCAATCATTTTCTAATGTTTAATAGCACCAAGTAATATTTAAGTGCTTCAGATCTAAAACAGATTACATTTTAATGCAGCATGCTTACATACAAAAAGTACTGTAAAAAGCTATATTAAAATATATGAAATTGAAACTCAGCAATATAATGAACAGGCATTCAGTTGAAATACAGGAAATATATTTTAGAAAAAGCATCCAATGATGATATTACTCCAAATTTACTTTTAGTAATATGTGACAGAAATTTAAAATAATCAAATTAACTCAGAACCTGATTAGGATACAGCATATTACTAAGAATGCCCCCAATATTTTCTGAAGTGAAATTTACTCTATTACCCAAATTCTTAATTGCAAAACTCCTCTTACAAACATGAAAGAATATTAGCTCAACAGCCAAAAATATTAATTTCTAAGATGTCAGATACTTTGGAGAAAAAATCCCAATGTTTGTGGGCATCACAACTTGAAAAGGACAGTAACAAACTGAAACAAGTTCAAAGATGGTTATCACAATGGTAAGGAATGTGAAAATCAAGTCCTACAAGGAACAGTTAAAAAGAACTGAAAAGGGGCAGATAAAACAATTAAGATTACAATAGTAATCTTCGAATACCTGAAGATTAGCTGTCTCTACAAAAGCAATGGACACTCTCTATCCATCAAAAAGGCAGGACCAGAATTATTGGATAAGAAAATCCAAGGAAGTTTCTTCAGGCTACATGTGAGGAAAAACTTCTGACTGCATAAACTGTTAGTGGAAAAAGCTGCCAAATGAAGTGATTAGTTCTCTTTCACCGAAGATCTCCAAACATGAGGCTGGATAGTCTTTTGTCATAGATTCTTTAATGAATCCTGCACTAAGTCAGATTTGGATGAAAAGTCTTCTAAGATCATGTCCAATTCCATGATTCCTTAAAATGTCACATCCATATACATTTTACATTAATTGAAAAAAATGCTAAAGGCACATTATGCCAATTCCATGAAAATTATTTTTCTTAAAGAAAAGCAGTGAAAAGTGACAGGATTTACATAAAATTTTCATCACTTTCACAGCAATGCTGGCATACACAGCCACAACTCTGTGTGGTGGCAAGATCTACTGATTATAGATTGTTCACATAATTGATTATTATCACAAGTTCCATAAATTTTTATTTCCAAAGCTCTAGCAGAGGCAATGGAAGAAGTTAAGCCAGTCCCTTTTTTGGCACTTCTTTTAAAAATTGTAATTGGCTCTTCCCCATCACACAATCTTTTTTAAATTCTGTAACAATAGTAATTGCTTATCAGGACAGAGTGATTTGCATCTATATTCACTCTTTATAGCAATAAGTATAGTTCAGTTTTTCATACTTTTTGATTGCAGCCATTGCAAGTAGCTTCTGTCATTTCAATTTGCTTTTCCAAATCCAGAGCTCTGCTGCCATGAGACAGGGTACTGCGGCAAACTCCACAAACAGGCTTTTGGGGTTTCAGACATTCTTGAATGCATGGTGTGCAAAAGCTAACATGGGAAGAAAAACAACATATAAACTTCCACTAAATAAAATGCAAGCATATACTGATTCCCTTCCCCACTGAACTAAAATAACTCATAAGCATACTTCAGCAATATATCAATGTATCACAATGTAATCTTAAACAGAAAAAAATCTTGTATCAAATACTACTTTTAGTATCCAGAAAATTTGCTTAAAAGGTAAGGGAGACCCTGCCAGTTGTGACCGACTCTAGGGTGTGGTGCTCATCCCCGTTTCCAAGCCGAAGAGCCAGTGTTCGTCCTGGGACGGCTCCGTGGTCATGTGGCCGGCATGACTGGACACCTTAAGGCACACGGACACTGTTACCTTCCCACCGGGAGGGGCGGTACTTTCAGAAGGAAATAAGTTAATTCAGAAATGAAATATTGTTACAATAGCATAACACAATAGCAAGCATTGAATTTTGGTGGACCAGCAGGATCTTTTTTATATAAAATAACATCTCCAGCATAAACTTCATTAGTTTCTGCATATATCTAACAGGATTTATCTCCCTGCTACAACAGAGTTTATTTTCTAATCCATCCAGTAACCAGATACATACAGAATTATGAAGCCATAAATGTTAAAACATAGCAAATGAATATAATGCAATAAACAGGTAAGGAAAGATAAAATAGATAAATGCCACTATCCTTGTATAGTGTGGATTTTTTGTAATACCTAAAATCAAATTATAGTCAAAAGAGAAAAGACACGTTAAAGTTCTGAAATACCTGAGGTTATATCATCTGGAAGTAATTTAGAAATTATCAACAATAAAGATGAAAATGATCTTATCTGCTCTTGCAATATTAAAGTTCTGGGCACAATATTAATGTGCAGCTGATAATATTTGGTAATATACTGAGTAAGAGAAGAGTTTGAATGCCTGGAAAACAGTTTCCAACCCATCACCTCTTAAGTATTTATAACCATAGTCATACTGCACACACATTAACAACAGCAAAAAATGAGGAGAGATGGAAGAACAAGACAATACTTCCCTTCCTTCACCTGGCAGCTGTCATTTCAATAGGTGTAAAAATAGATGCCTGACTATCTCTCTGAAAGATTCACAAGTCATCTTCTTAGGAATAACACAGACAAACTATTTGTCCTATCAATTCCTAAATGCTTTAAATATTCTAGTGTAGGCTCTGCATATCAGCTCTGCTTCATGATCAAAATATGTTTTGGGCTAAAAGTCCTTCTTTAGAAAAAATATATGATCCAAAACTAGTAGTACTTATTTTTCATCATTTCCATTATTTATAGAACTACTACTGTATTGGGTCATTTTAATTCCAAGTACTCCGCTACACACAAAAACTATTTATACAACAAAGGGACTTGCTATATTCATCGCTTGTTCCTCTTATTTCTATCTTCCAAGAATTTTTAGTATCTTTCTTATGCTTTCTTAGAATTGCATTCAGCCACACCTAAATCTGAGGGAGATGACTAATCTGTATATTATTTTTCCTTTCATTTTAAATGTCCTTTAATTGTGGAATTTTGTCTTCCAAGAGAGATGAATTGGTCTTTCAATTCCTGCAGACTTATTTGCTGTATCTTTTTTGTTCCTCATTGCTAAGAATGGAAACCTCAGCAAGACATGAACAGAAAATAAATATTTTGATGCTACAAAGGCATAATGAATAAAGAAAAACTGTTAGACCCTCTCATTTATGTTTGTGAACTACAGTAATAAAATCAGCAAAAAAAATGCCCCACTGAGAGCAGTTCCCCTCCTAAGTTTAGTCAATTCTTTTTGTTTCCTAACCTATCTACTTTTACCTCAAAAAAGTGTCAATTACAGAATCTCAGAAAAATGACCCAGGGATTGAACTCCTTCACCTTTGCACAGAAATTCTGGTAAAAACAAAATATTTTTGGCTACACTTTATAATACTTCAGCAAAATTTCCTCCTGCATAGTCACTGGCTTCTCTCGGATTTTACCCACAAGGCATTTCATTTTTATTTTATAAATATAGTATTAATAGTTCTGCCCCATAACTAACCACCAGCCGCAATTCTTGAAGGTTCATGTTCCACAGTAGTATCAAAACAGGGACAGAGGGGCTGCAATGAGTTAATTAGTTTATTATTTTATTACCTAACTGATAAAAAGAAAGTTAAACATAGAAGCAAAAACAAAACTCGGTCCATCCAATTAGAAAAAACGTAGAGGCGTCGATTTAAAACTGCTCTGCTCTTAAGGGGCTTTTTACAACATTCGTCCTCGGCCCGAACCTAGACACGCTGAACTTCCACCAACTCCAACCAGCAAGCCTATGCTGGATGTGCAAGATGGGAACCGAGGTTCAACGAATTTGGAGAACACCACCCGCTTTGTTCCTCACCCAAGTGAGCTCCGACTCACCCTTACTGCTCTAGTCAGGCTTTCGGGCCCGGTCACCCTCTGCTGCCATGGTTACCCAGTTATCTTACACGACCCCTCTGGGGTGGCCCGGCTTCCCCCTCCTCTTCATACTCACATATGGCCGCAAGGCGCTCGCACGGGGCTTTCAAACACCTCCAGGCACACTGGGCAAGTGAAACGAGAAAGCGGATCCGCTCGCTCCCCAGTCGCACCCTCCGGCAACCGAGCGCCGGCCTCGGCTAACGCCATCTTCTAAAACGACTTCCGCGAAGACACAGAAGGGGTAGAGCGGGGCAAGAGAGGCCGACGGCGGCCTAAAAGGGCCAGACCTTGTTCAGCCACGCCCATCACGTCGCGGAAGGCGGAAAACGCGCAGGAGCGAGCTCGGGGACCGTTTGTAATCGCGGCGCGGGCCGAGCAGGTTTTCTCCGGTTTGGGTGCGATGCGCCGTGCGTTGCTGTGAAG
>JANHZU010002371.1:146112-158402 GCA_032468055.1 Acrochordus granulatus | reverse complement strand
ACATCTACAGGTAGTCCTTGTTTTAATGACTGCCACATTTAATGACTGTTTACAATTGCAGAGCTGATGAAAAAGCAACTTTATGGCCAGTCCTCACATTTATGACTTCTGCAGGTTTATAAAGCAAAGGAAAGCTGAAGTAAGATCCAAAACACAGTTGCGGTTTCACTTCGCGACTGCTCCTCTTAGATTTGCCAGTCCCAGTTGCAGTCACTAAATGAGGACTACCTGTAAAATTTCAACTTCTATTGTCAAATATTCTTGAGTTTCAGCATTCATTATAAAAAAAGTTTCCAGGCATTTTAAGCAACCTCTGGTTCTGACAAAAAATAGTAGGAGCCAGAAATATCTAGTTATCTCACCCATTCGCTCCCAAGAATTTGTCTGAAACCGTGCTGTGTTTCAAAATGCTTCCTTTGATAACTGATAACTCAAAACTAGAATGATTGGCTTCAGTTTAAATTTACTACATAATTTACCAAATAGTGAAGTTGATTATCATATTCTTCACATTGATGTAGTGTGATAGAAATTAATATGGCTTAATATAGCTTGAGGGTTTATCAATACAATTCTTTTGGATGGTGCCCAAAAAACCTTTATAGTCTAAGTTATTTCTTGGAGTTCCTGTATAAGCAGTTCAAAATTATGTTTGACTTCATTAATATATCTATAAATGTTTTATCTTCCCTGTCTTTAGACTTATACAGGACCGTTTGTTTATTATGTGAAATCTACATTATCTAATGAAGATATAAAACAGATATTAAACTTGATGGGTTATGTTCAAGAACTTGGAACTATGTATAAGCTCAAAGACTTGGTTGATACCTTTCAAGTGAAGATGGTATCGTTTGAACTTTATCTGGCCAAAACGGAATGTGAACAGTTAATTGAAATTCATTTGCAAGTGAAGGAAAAAGGTTATTCAGAACTGGACATTGTAAAGGAGAGAAAAAATAGCAATGATGATGTTCGTGGCTGTTCAGATGCCTTGAAACGCCGTGCTGAATGCAAAGAGAATCTAAACACTTCCATGTCACGAATGGTACTTCAGAAATCTGCTAGTGAAAGAGGTTCTAAAGATTATTTCAAACCTAAAGTTAGCAAACCTTCTAAATCAGTGGACACATATGATAATTACTTGGATAGTAAGAAGCCACCATTGATGGCATCATTGAATTTCCGGAAAGAGCCCATTTTGATTGATACTGAAGATGACATTAAAGATGAAATAATTCGACCATCACCATCTCTGCTGGCTATGTCAAGTTCTCCACATGGATGTACTGATGAATATTTACCAATTTCATCCCACACCAATGGCATATTAAGAACAGGTATGCCATTTGGGACTTATTATTCCCCTCAAGATGATTTAGATTTATATACTGACCCTGATTCTAGAAGCATGTTTAAAAGACAAGAATCTGCTAAACATGATGTATGGCTGCTAAAAAATGATGCCAATCCAAGTTACCACAAACGTACACATCTAGCCAAAGAGACCTCTTCCCTTAAGTGCCAAAACTGTGGATTATCTTGTGGCACCTCCATTTGCCAAAAATGCGACAACTCGCTCATCTGCAGACAAGAATATCCAGCAATAAAACAAAGCAACTATTCACTCAAAACACTTTCAGGTGAAGGTACAGTATCTGGGTCTGCTGGAAGGGAAAAGCCACAATATATGTTACAGACTCAAGAGCGAGCATCTCACAGTTCGAAATCCAAAGCTTTGGGTTCTTCGCGTTGTGGCTTTTGCAATCGTTTAGGAGCTGCCAACACATGCACTTATTGTTCTAAAGTTTCCTGTGATACTTGCCTCAATGCTTACTATTATGATCCCTGTTGTCGAAAAAGTGAGGTTCACAGATTCTTGCCAAACAATCAATTAAACTATAAATCAAACCAGCTCTCACATCTGGTTTATAGATAAATTTTTAAAAAATTATTTTTTCAAAATCCTTTATTTTGGGGCAAAAGGGCTAAAACCACAAATATGCTGATAAGTATTTTAACAATCTTTTAAGAGGAAAAAAAACAGATACGCCCTATTAGTATATACAGTATAGGTGCCAATCTATAGTTGATGCTGCTAATCCTCTTTTTAGGCAACTCTTTGTTGCTTTTCCATTTAGATGAGGAAGAAAAGCATTTTTTTAAAGAACCAGGCAATCAGTTTCTTTTGCTAAAAAGAATTATAGTTGTTTCATTGCTGTTTTTGCCTCATTTATGTAACATAGCACCAGAATAATAACTAAAAGGGCAACTTAGAAACTAAGAAGAGCATTTTTAGAACATTGTAAAAGAAAATTTTGTAATTTGTACAAAACATTTACACATGTTTGCTCTTACTTCCCCCTTCCATAACCATTTTTTTAAAAATCTAGTTGACATATATTTCCTAAGATCCAGTAGAGAAATCATGAGTGGTATTTTTTCTGGACTTTCCAAGATCCCTCTTTCAAAAATATAACATTAAATATTAAACTACGTGTTTGCTTTATTCTCCATGTTGCCAAAACATCCAATTGTTTGTTTACCTGTTGTAAAATGTCAATTTGTATGTGTTTCATTATGCCTGGAGTGCTCTGTTTTCTAACGATCAATGATTCATCTTTTGTTGCACATGTATTAAATTCTGCTATTTTTACTGTAAATAATTTGGAAGTTTATTTTAATAAATATATTCAATATGTTGTCTTTTTTTAAAAAATGGGTAAGATAATGTAATTGAAGTTTCTGGGTTGTTTTTTCAGATAACATTTTTCTTTGTATTGTATTTGATCTGCATTGTTATAGAGACTTGCTCCTTAAAATCAATTCTTTATTCCTTTCAACTGGATGAAATTCTGCTTCCTGAATCAGAAACATTTGGACACACAACTTGGAACCTTTATCTGCCATATATACAATTAAATTCAGAAAGAGTTGGGCACATACACATTCACTTATTCTATCAATATCTGCACTCCACTGCAAATTGATGGTATTTAAAAAAGTAAAGAGAGAAGTTAATGCCATTTCCAGGCATTAAAGTATCTCTGTTGTGGAGATAGATTTAAATGCCTAATTTGATCTACTCCCAAAGTATATCAAGATGTCATTCTAACATTTATATAGCTTTATTACGCCATTGCATTGAATTCTGGATTTTGTGGAACTTTATATTTGACCTAAAACTGTACATTTTAAGAGCATGATTGTTGATTCTAGGATTTGTAAGAATTATAGTCCTTTCATTTTTAATGTGATGAAACATATATAAGTGGCCAGTGATTACATTATCAGTGTGCAGGGGAGAAATTGGTAGGAAGAAAGGTTACCAAGAGTGAGCAGGAACTCGGAGAGTATTCAATAAATATTGGTCTGCTTGCTCACATTCTTTTGTCATTAATGAGCATCTTCAAATGATTGTTATAGAAGTTATACAATAAAATAGTGTCAAAAAAGGATATACACTCAAGAAAATCAGAAAAACAATAATCACAATGGCTTTCTACATTTGTTATTTTATTTCTTGCCAACAAGGAAGTTTAATGGAAACTAGATATGTGAGTGATTTAAGATTTTCAAAATTATACATGGATTTTTATCAGTATATATTAATATACCTGTAAATACAACATGTATATAATGTTAAATTTAAAACAAGTCTAGTCTTTCTAAAGGATCTGCCTGTATAGGGTTTTTGTTGTTGAATTTCTCTTCAACCTTTTAAAGCAGCATGGCTGTTATTAGCTAGCTGCTATACTATACGGTTTTTAATTTTCTTTGATTTGGATACCACGTTGTTATTCACATAACACTTAACTAAAAACTGTGATGCCACGTAATTTATACAGTGAATCTAGCAGGGATTAATTATCTTGGGTTTAACAAAACAGTCCTATGTATATATTCATAATGAAATACCTGTAGTCCAGAAAAAATGTGATGCTAAATATATTTTTATGTGTAACTTACTGTATGAAATTGCTGTGATTGAGATAGTAAATATATGTTAATTTAAAATGTAGCAGCTTGGCATCTGATTTGTTAAACATCAGAATTGCTGTATATAGAGTAAATTCATTTGCCTATGAACTTGATTTTGGGGAGGGAAATTTAATATTGGCATGTTTTGTGTGAGAAATATTGTTTACATAGCATGTAGTAGTTAATAGCTTCACAGTCCTTATGCATATTTTTGCCACAGTCCCTTGAACTTATACCACCTTACCAACTGGGAACACGCAGTAAAGCAAAATATTGGCCACAGGCCACAGTGGCAGAACAGGACTTTGAATGTGGGTAACTGATTCCAAACCAAGCTTCGACCACTTTTGAAGACAGGATATTTTTATATGGAAGTGATTTATTCAGCTTGATACTTCTAAATATAGTGTAAATGCTATCAAGATTATATCACATAATTCAACATGCAGTGTAAAATATCTGGCTTTGATGCTGCTTCTCACATTTATCAGCTTTAGATCTGTTGGAAGTAAAGCCCACTTCAGGATGCTAAAACTTTCCTCCAAGCAGCATTGGAGAAATCAGATGAATTGCAGTCTTGAGTCTCCACGCAACAAGCCAAGCAGAAATCACTTTTCTTCCCCTATCTTGCTCATTGTGACCTCTTATAACCTTTCAGTCAGAATTTTGCCAAACACCTTCTCAAGTAGTATTAACGATTCTCTGATTTTGTTTTTGCAATTACTCTTGCCAATTTCATATTTATTTTAATTCCATGCTGTTCCTTGTCAAACCTTTTCATCCACTTCCAAAAAATGTTTATTTTCATTAAAATAGTTCTTAAGTTTTAACCATTCCTTGTCTTTGATTACATTAGTTGTAACTACTTTTTTCTTATTTTGTACTCGTCTATATTTTCTTATACTTCATTCCACTAATACTGTATCTTTTTATATTTATCATTATTGTAACTCTACATACTTTTGTAGCATTCTGTTCTACGCAGTTTACATTCTTTATGTGCACTGTTATTCACTTCTTTCATCTTCTACCATGCCATCCCCCGAATTTAAACTTGATGCTACGGTACTAAGAAATGGTTTGTCCCACTTTCAGAACAATTTATCACCATTGTATCCTTTACAGATTATTTCATCATAAGCAATAATGCCTTTTGTCTTGTTCCATATGATTAAATCATACTTAAATTACATCTTCAAAATAACACTTTTAAAAAATACAGCAGGTGTCAACCACCCCTCATTTTTGGGTCTCCAAATGAATCATATCAGAATCAAAATGTAAGGGTTGAAAAGGATCTTGGAGATCATGTAATCCAATCTATTGCCAAGTGGAGGAATCTACTACTACAGCTGGAACGCTTTTTCTGTAATCTCATCTTGTTTCCACCCATCAGTTCATGTCACCTCGCAGAATAATTTTTTTGTTCTTGATTTGCATTCATGTTTCACAACTTTATCCCAAGCTTATACCCAGTTTTCCATTATCACTATTAACTAAATTGTTAGTAGTGTAATAGTGTAAAATAAAGTTATTTATTTTTAAATAAACTAAAAGTAATGGTGACATAGAACCCAAATTTAGAGTTTCTACCCTTGAGAGAGATCTCTTGATGACTGATACTATCTGATAGAGAGTAAATTTTGCTTTTAACCCAGTTCAGCAACATATAAATGTAATAACAGTTAAGGTGCTGGAACAAATGCCCAATTATTAAAATTCTATCTTAAATGTAAACACAGGCCACTTCATAACATATGGCTGTGTAATTTAAATTTTGAAGTGTAAACAAAGTGCTTGTTTGAATGATGATCATCATTATCACAATGTCAAAACTGAACTCTGAATTTGGAAGGGGCCAATTTTCAGGGCAGGAAGCCAAAAATTAGAGAATCTCTAGCAGAAGGCTAGCTAGCTTTTACTGGAGATCTCCAGGAATGAGCACTTGCTCTGTCCATCAATAATCGTTGAAAAGAGTTCTGTCAAGTCTGTCCTTCATAACAACTTCCTATCAGCTGAGAATGCAATCCTGGAAAAACTGCTCCATGTCAAACATTGAACTTTGACTACAAGGTTGCTGTGATCCCTATTCAATGGACAAGAATGTTTATTTTGAAAAATAAAAATGTCATTATGTTAACATGATGCATGCCTTATATCTTTTAAAAGTTATCAAGAATAAATGGCAAAGACAGACACTGAATTGGGTTGGTCTCAAGCTCCTAGTGAAGGAAACTATCTGTTTCACAGTGACATGTTTATAGTCTTTATGTCTGGTTTACTAAAAGTGTTATTTGTACACTAGTGAGGAACAGCTGGGAAACAGATTGTAATTAGTCTTCAATAGGAGGAGAGCATGGAAATGGGACAATGTCTCCTATTATATAGGTATATATATATATTCATATATTTATATAATATGAATATATATATTCAATCTATGAATGCGTGAACAAACAAGTGTGTAATTCTGGAAAGAATATAGAAACAGAAGGAGAAACAGGATCTGAGAAAATCCAATGACTTTCCAGATTTCAAAAACCTGATTTGGTTTTTAACTTGAGTGATATCAAGCAGTTATGTCATCTAACCTAAGCAAAATAACCTTCTAATGGACAGCAACTTCCTGCTGCTTTTTACAAAATGTGTCTATACTGAAGAATACTTCAAGTACAATGCAACCTTTGGTTAGCTCACCATATTTTCTTTGTTTTGTATTCTGCTTGAGATATTTCATACCAGAAAGCAAACTGAACAAGAAATTCTAAGTTCTTCAATAGTCAGTAGTGCTCTTTGGTCACCTGGTTTATTTTTAATACAGAAGCAGCCTGGTAGTTTGAAGAACCTTCCTTCAGTATTGTAACATTCTTTTCTTCAAAAAGTCATAATAGTCTCAGAATAGTTTCTCAGAGATCAGCAACTTTTTCAGACAGCGGTTATTGTTTTGTGTTTTTTGCAACGTCATGGGAACCAAAAAACCAAAACAAATGTATGCAAAAAAAACCTTAAAAATGGCTGAAATCTCAAATGAGCTCATGGAAATCTTATAAGATGTCAGCAAGTTTTTCTTAAATTGTTAATATGATATTTGGAAGTCATTGGGCATCATCTTCTGGTATGGTGGGGTACCATTTTGTTATTTTTTTTATTTTATGTATTTACTGGTAACAGCAGGAGAACTAAGTTTGCATCCAAAATACTTACAGCTCAATGTGGATTTGAACTTTAATCTCTCCGTCTTAATAATTTAAGCACTGTGGTACACCAGAATAGTCCCACATTTCTTTGTTTTGTATTTTGCTTGAAAAGTTGACCATAATTATTTGAGAGACTCTTGTAGAAGACAGGCTATACATATCTTATCCTTGACCTCTTTGTGACAAAGTTAAATGCAAGTAAGCCAAATCTAGGGACTAAATCAGGATTGCGGTTGATTGTAGGATTATCACTGGCAAATGAATTTAGCACATTTAAGAGCACATAACTGAATGGCTTCCAAATTTTGAATGTCCCACCTGTGAATCTGAAGCTTTGCCTCCTCAGCCCTCTTCCATTATGGGCTTTGTAATAGCTAGACTCCAGTCTATCAAAGGTATCCATATTTACTGCCGTAGAGGAATAAACAACATTTCTACAACTAATTATATCCCATCTATGTTCTGCCCACTTATGCTCCCAGCAGGCAATTTTATTTTATAATTTGAATATAATTATACTGATTTCCCACTATCACATTTTAGCCTAGTGCGGTGTGGGAACCCTGCTGGTATGGTTTGTTTATGGTTTGTCAACCAAGAAAATTGAATTAATTGAATAAACCCTGATGTGAACCCCATATAGATACTGCCTTGGAGATGAACTTTCTCTGAAATAGTGGCTGGTCAGTTTCAAAATACTATTATCTCTCTTCTCCAAAATGAGTAATGATCCTCCCACATACTGATAATTGCTTTTTCTCCTCTGAGTTATCAGTATTGTTACACTGGCTTGCTTCCAGGCAAATCCTTCCATTCTATTTGCTTTCAATCAGATTTAGATGGAATTCTATTCCTATAAGCATACACACCAGCCAAAAATCTCAATAACCATAATTTGCTCCCTTAACAGTCCCTTAAATGCACTTCTCATCTTCTGCAAAGTTGATTCATGCTTTAGTATGCTGGGTCTGTAGTAATCTTAATAATTGTAACAGCTATAATGATATGGAGTGCTTCCCATATTGTTCAGAGGACTTTTAAAGAGGCTTTTGTAGGAAATGTTTGAATGGATGACTTGATTATGTAGTATGACAGAAGCTGTTATTTATTCATGTAATGGCTTTAACTGATTTGCTTATTTGGTCACAGGCAATGGAATCAAATGATTCCATCAATGGTGATGGAAAAGGTCTTTTCTTTGCTTTCATTATCCAGTTTCTAGAATTCTGCCTTTCAGGATTGCCAGGTGCTAATGTAGAATGCAAAGCTATGTTCTTTATGAAAGAAAGCAAGAAACAATCAGGCAAGAGATGACAGCTACAAAATGTGGGATGAAATGTATAGATACACAACTACATACTTTATAAAGAAGCAAAGGGAACTTCTTCAGGTAAGACCAATTAGCCATCCTTCTAGCGAATATGTTTAATTTTTACATAGCCAAGAACCCTCATCCTTTGTTTAATAATAGGTTAACTTGATGTCTGTGAAGACTCTCACTCGTCCAGGGTAATTGCATCACAACAAAGTTTAAAAAACAGGCATCTGGACTGGATTTTTCTTAACTTGATGTTCTCCATTCTGCCTGTAGTTCTTCAGGAGTTTAGGAAGAGATATTTCCCATCTTATGCTAGCTGGACCTTTTAAGCTAGAAATGCCAGGAACTGAATATGGAGCTTTTAGCATGCAGACTATGTGAACTATGCCTCCACACATGGCAAGGAATCCAAGAAATTGATTTTATCCTGGCTGGGACCCTCTAAGTCCTATGAATGTGGAATTTGTAATCCAAGCAATTTATGGCAATCTACAGTCAAATACTGTTCTCAGAAATGTCTACAAATGTAAACGTTGCTATCATTTTTCTCTAAAATTTCAATTCAAGGATGCTTCTGCATTTTCTCCAGTCATTTTGCTGAAGTTTGCTAAGAAATAAATAATTGGTGTAGCTTCCATCAGACTTCATTAGTGGGTGAAGAGCAGGAAAAAAATGAATTTCATAACTTCAAGGATTGCTCACCTGATATTAGGGAAAATATGTGTATAAGTTCATCAGATTTGGTAAAGGTTTCAAAGTCCCTGAGCCATGTTGTCACCATGTAACATTTTACATCCATTTCTAATATGGACATCTGAAATTTCTTCATTTTCATATTTGATAAGTGGTACATAGGTTACAACTCTACATATAAGGGTGTCAATTAAATTGAGTTTTTGTTGTTGTTCAGTTGCACAGTTGTGTCCAACTCTTCACAACTCCATGGACCACAGCACTCCAGGCCTCTCTGTCCTGCACTGTCTCCCGGAGTCCACCCCAACCCATGCCCATAACACTGACTATGCTATCTAACTACCTCATCCTCTGCTGTTGCCTTCTCCTTTAACTTTCATTCTTTCCCAGTACCATGGTCTTTTCCAATGAGTCCACATTAAATAACCACAATATTTGAGCTTCGGTGTCAGCATCTGTCCTTCTGATGAACAGTCAGGGTTGATTTCCTGTAGGATTGACTGATTTGATCACCTTGCAGTCCAAGGGACTCTCAAGAGTCTTCCCAGCACCACAATTTGAAGGCGTCAGTTCTTCAATGCTCAGCATTCCTTATGGCCCAACTCTCAAGCCAAACATGACTACTGGGAAAACCATAGCCTTGACTATATGGACTTTCACAGTGGGACTTTATTTGGAATAGAAATGAAAAGGAGTGCATTGTAAATCTAGTTGTTTTGAGACAGCAGTAAACTCATTAAGCCAAATTCAATGTTTGTATATCCTTCCCTGCAAAAAAAAATTAGAATTAACTTTAAGTAGGAATAAGGTGGGAGGGAACTAAACTAAACCAATCAAACCCTGAAGATAATTTAAATTAGAATTTTGGCAAGCAAATTTTTCCATGGAAAATGGAATTTATACTTCAAAAGGAAACAATCATCACTATGTCCTGTAGATACAGTAAAATTATTGCAAATTCCTGTAGATGGCACTCTAATATCAGAGAGCATTTCACCAAAATAATTTATTTTTTTTAAATTAAATGCTGTAAAGTCAGGTTCAGCTTCCGATTATTCTATAGAGGAATGCTTGCCATTTTTATCTGTCTTTACTAATAAGTCTGTTTTTCTCTTCCATCATGACATCTGCTGAAAATTACTCAAGAAAACTCTTTTGCTGGTGCAGAAACTGATAGTCTGTACAGCTGTGGGATGCATTCTTTTACCTTCAACAGTCAATTACAATGGCTTTGCAAATTCTTTTTGAAATTACTTATACCTGCAAGAAGAGAGATAATACTCTTAATGAGGACAGTAGGGAGGACATCAACACATGATGTCTTGTCTAATTTCACGAATTTTCACCAGTTTCCTTTGAAGTTATGGGCAGGATGCTTCGACAAGCTCAGATCTCATTCTGTCTGTTGAAACTTGCTCCTTCTTGGCTAGCTCTTACTGGAATGAACCTACTGAGAGAGATGTTGTATTCTGTTACTAATGCCTCTCTCTCTTGGGGTTGATACTATTTTCCTTGAAGCAGGTTCTGGTGTTCTCTCAGTTGGAAAAAACTGAACTTATTTAGATTCTTCCCTTTTCAACAGCTATGCAGCAATTTCTAAGTAACTATTCTTGGCCAAGGAGTTAAGCAGATGGTGGCTGGGCAGCTTTTGGCATTCCTGTATGATGTTGATTACTGAGATCCAGTTTAGTCAGTTTCTGGCTGGAGCATTTTGTGGAGATGATTTCAGTCATTCAGGTGAATGATCTGTTCAGGAAGCATGATCGTGGAATGTGTGCCTCCTCATGCTCCTGGATCTCTCAACATTCTTTTGATACTATCAATCATGTTATCCTCCTGGACCATCCGAGTGGTTGGAGTTACAGATTATCTTGGTTCCAATTGCATCTTGAGGACAGATTCAGATGTTAGTACAGTACTAAGAGATTTCTTCTATTTTATCCCTAGAATGTTTTGTTGTGTTCCTCAATATCTATTTGAAGCCTCTGGGAGAATCATCAGAGAAGCTGGATCTGGATGCCACATTTACATGCACCCTCCTTTCTACCTCCTCCTGTCTTCTTTTGCTTAGACTGGATAAAGCATAACCCTTTAAAGTTGGTTATAGACAAATCTAAAGGTTTTGGTAGTTGGTGATAACCCTGATCGGAAGGGACAGATCTTGATGGGATTGCACTACCCTGAAAAGGAAGGTTTTCAGTTTGGGGTGCTTTTGATCCCATGCTGTGACTGAATACATGATGAGCATGGTGGCAAAGGTGCCCTATTTCAGCTCTGATTTAACAAATTTGTCCTTTCCAGAGAACGCTAATTTGGCTTTTGTGATCCATGCTTTGGTTACCTCCAGAATAAATTATTGTAATGTCTTCAAAACATGGAAACCAGCCTTCTATTGAATATTCTCAATTTCACATGGTTCTCACTAGCTGATTTTAAGATAAATTTGAATCTCTGTTTTTATTTTTAAAAAAGCTTTTGCATCTTGTTATTTTGGCTGGTTTTATATTGTGTATGAGGGATTTTTTTTAATTTTATGATTTTACTTTTGTTGTACGTTACTGATACTAATTGTTGATGTTTAGTGCTCTTTAATATTGCATTATAAATTGCATTATAAATTGCTTTGAGCTGGTGTGCCAGCAGCTATTGTTGTTCAGTCACAAAGTCATATCCAACTCCCCACGACCTCATGGACCAGGCCTCCTTGTCATCGACTTTGCCCTGGAGTCTGCCCAAAACCATGCCAACTGCATCAGTTATGCTATCTCATCCTCTACCATCCCCTTCTCCTTGGGATCGCCTTCCATGTTTCCCAGCATCATGAACTTTTCCAATGAGTCCTCTCTTCACATTAGGTGGCCAAAGTATTTGAGCTTTTGCTGTCCTTCCCATGAACAGTCAGGGTTGATTTCCTATAGGATTGACTGGTATGATTTCCTTGTAGTCCAAGGGATTCTCAAGAGTCTTCTCCAGCACCACAGTTTGAAGGCATCAGTTCTTTGGTGCTCAGCCTTCCTTATGGTCCACCTCTCACAGCCACATATTACTATTGGGAAAACCATAGCTTTGACTGACTATACAATCGGCAAGGTGATGTCTGC
>JANHZU010002371.1:114462-126992 GCA_032468055.1 Acrochordus granulatus | reverse complement strand
TCCAGTCCAGATGCCTGTTTTTTAAACTTTGTTGCGACGCAATTACCCTGGACGAGTGAGAGTCTTCACAGACATCCCATATATATGGGTGAAATTCAAAGGAAGGAAGTCCATTTGCTCTAGTTCTACTTTTGTCCCCTAAAGAATGGATACAGCATCAACACTGTATAATAGGGTTAGTATGCTCTGCTGGCACTACAGTAAATGCTTTAATTCTCTAGCCTTTACCAATGGAACACAAGGCCAAAATAGCAAAAAAGTGGATTGTGGAAGCATGCATTTGTTCCCTGACTAAAGAAAGAAAAGGAGAGGAATCTGAAGAAAATGTATGTGACTCAGCTCCTTTTGTGGCTCTGCTGTGTTCTTCTTCTTTAGTTATTCATCTTGGGTTACAACAAAATGGATTATAGGAGAAGGAGCACTGGAAGAAATTTAGAGATGGCAGATTTCTTCCTACAGTCAGACAGACCTTCCTCCTCAATACTGCTCCAGAAGGAGGTATTTTCCCCATCAGCTGGCTATATACAGAAAAGGGAGAACATGAAAGTAGGATTCAACCAGTTGCTTTGTCTGCCTTGTGATGCACAAGCATAATTAGGACAGTGCCATTCAGCAGTGAGTCAACCCACAGGCAACAAAAATATGATAGAAATTGGCAATGGGAACAGTCAATTTCATTCCAGCCTTGTTTTCTGCCAACTCCAGAATGAGTAGATTGCTCTTTAAATGAGAGGGGAAAAGCCCAAGTGAATCTAACAATGGCAAATATCTTCACTGATGGTGATGGAATTTTCTGAATAGAGGATTTTCCCCACTAGATTGGTCAGTTCAATGTTCAGCAATCTTTTTAGGGGACAGTTCCCATCACCCAAGTTCACATTAGGTTTCAGGCAGCCCTAAAATTGAAACAAATATTTTTTTATACTTATAAAACGTAAAAATGATAAATCATATATAAGAACCAAGATCTCACAAGATCATTCTCTCTCTGTATGTGTGTGTTTGTATGTGTGTACACACACACATACACACAGACATGCACAGTAAGGCCCATTTACTGGTATTGTGGGCACTGCAGTATTTGTAGGTGGTACTGGTTTGTCGACCCTATCTTAATGCATCTTTAGTGATTTCACAAGAGAGTAACTCAGCAATTAGACAGCCACTACAGTTATAGGATTGTTATTATTACAGTGCAAACCTGTAATAATAACAATTATTATAGTTAATAATTATTAAAACAATTATTAATTATTATAACTTAGAGGTGCTGTCATTTATGTATAAATTAGGTTATAAATCGCAGATATAAGACCAGTCTATTCTTAGCTAATCTCCTGAGGGGGAAAAAAGTCTTCTGGAGAATCTTTTACCATCCTGAGTTCCTAGAGATGCATCATGTCAATATCACCAGAAATCCCAGTCAGCACTGAGGACCAATACATTTGCAGGTCAATAAACTAAAAAAGGTAATAGATAATAAGGTAATATGTACCACTTTTGGTGGGAAAGGTAACAGCCTTCTGTGTGCCTTGTCATATAGTCATGCCAGCCATATGACCATGGAAATGTCTTTGGATAACGCTGGCTCTTTGGCTATAAAACAGAGATGAGCTCTGCCCCATAGAGTGGACACAACTGGTGGGGAAAACCTTTAGCTTTACCTTTTTAAATTAAGAGTTTTTGAGTTCAAAAATATTAGGGAGGGAGGAAGAAGTTATATATAATTTGTAATGAGATGGAATAACAAACCTATGGCAAGTGAGGAACAGAACAGGGAATAGTGAAGAATAGTAAAAAGATCATGGGTGATTGATCAAATATCATTAGCAGACATTAACCAGCCATTAAGAAAACTCCCCTGAGAAATGGGAAATCCATAGCTTTCAAGCCAATCTTGCTTTAGCAGATCAAGTGCAAACTGGGAGCTTGTTTCTGACTTACGGTGAATCAATGCTTTTAACCATGACTAAAGTATGCTCCAAGGACTCTTAGAGTAATATAATTTAAAAATAAAACATGCATACAACTGAATCACTGAAATCCAATACATTCTTAAATTATTTTCCAACTATGGTGTTATAAAACACCTTAATGCAATTCTAGACTTCTTCACCTGCTTCCTTTTCCCAAAAAAGGGGGTGATATGGAACTTGGGAGATGGGCATAATGGAATATTATGGCTGCCTTCTTTGGCTGCCTTCCAAATCTTTGGCTGCCTTCCATCAGGGTCAAGAACATTTTAAAGCCTAAACTGTTCTTATAAAGTTGCTTCCAGATAATAAGCATGTGTGTGATGTGTGTACAAGGTTTTGTTTTTTTTAAATTCCAGAAGCAGATGCCAGGAGCTATTTAAAACAGCCCATGTGTATTGCAATGGCTGTTTAATCTCTCAGTGACAAAACCTATATGGGACCTATTAGGGATTCTACATATTGTTGCAGTTGCTTCATAAGGTTGTTAAAGCTGCTGAGACACAGGTAATCCATAGATTAAGCATCTACTTAAAGACAGATCCTGGAACCTTGACATGAGTAGACTTTCTGGTTTGTGAGTCCTGGTTGCTTGAACTACAGTACTGGCTCAGCCAACTGCCTTATGAACTTCATAATGTCCTCTGTGTATCAAAGCTGGTATGCAAAAGTAGTTTCTAATTTCTAGGCAGAAGAGCCAGAAACCATAGAGAATGTAGCCTTCATTCTGATTGAACCTATATGGGTATTTGGAAATGTGAGAATGGAATCTATGCTGCTAATTCATGTGAAATGGAAAGTCTCCTGCGGAGGGTTATTCATCATTCATTGATTTTTTTTAATTTTTAAAAAGTAAATTTTTGCATGTGGAGCCACTGTTCTGACTCTTCAACGTATATCCTGATTACAGCTCATGATGTAACAGTTCATATTTCATAATACAAGGAATTAATGTTAGACATGAGGTGCAAGAATCGAGTTGTTAGGATTCAGCTATGCAGGATTATTACAGAATCAGGAATCTGGTCCAGTTTTTGAGAATTTAAAGATAGAGTTTCTTGTCTTTCTGATTTGAAATTCCAAAACAATGCCAGTATAAAGGATTTAACAACTGAATGAGATTATCTGTATGTACAAAATACTCTAAAACAAAACTTTTACTTCTCATATAGGAGAGAGAATTTCTGATCTTATCTTACCAAAACTCTCAACTCCAATATACCTTTCTGCCGATCTTGTCATTCATCTAAAGTTTAAGAACAAAATGACACCCCTTTCTAACCAAGTACATCAGAATTCTTAACTTTTTCTTCCAACTTTTTATTACCAGAATTGACAGCCCCATTAGGTAAACCAGACCAAGGAATCATTTATAGTATATTGGAGAAGGGGTTCTGATTCCTAGTACTGCTGATTTTTAAAAAACCTTTAGCTTGTAGTGGAGTCTTGAGGAAAGGACTGTGAACTCAGTTCACGAGAGTGCTCTACAATCTCTGCTTTATCTTTCTGTTCCCTCTGGGATATCGACCTTGGCAAGTGCCCACCAAAGATGAGCTCTGGCACTGGTCTCACCTGTTACAGTAAATAAATACAACTTTGTTATTTTCAAAAATCTGGCTCCCTGGAGGAGCTGACCAATCCATTCATCTGTGAAATTGCCGTTCTTTTTTTGTGTTCCCACCAGGAAATTACTGCAAAGCAAGATGCATTAAAATTTTAGATCCAGAGTTGTTGAGTGAGGTGGCATACTAGTTTAATTATTATTATTACCAGTATCCTGCAAATGAGCTCAGAGTCACTTCTTGTGAAACAACTAACAAGATGGCATTTAAAAATAAAGTGACAACACACTAGTCATTCAAGGTTGTAATTGCACTGTTAGACTGAATGTATTTTTTCTAAAAAATAATGGATTTTGAATCAAAAAAGTTTGTAAACTACCATCATGATATAGAGTGAATGTATTATGCATTTTTTTGTGTGTTTTTTAGTTTAAAAGAGACAAACATCAAGCTCTTCATAAGCATGATCAGTTCTTTGAATCCTGACAATATTGTTGCACATTAAATTCCACACCTGTTTTAGCAATTGTACTGCTCTATAATTATTTAATCAGAGGCATTCATGAAAGAAGAAAAAGAAGGGTAAAGGGACTTATTTCATAAAATCAATAGTCCATTATCATCTGTAATTTTAAAAGATCTGGGATAAGAAGAAGAAACAAATGTCTGGATAACTGAAAATCAACATTTATTAGCAAATGGAACTGAAATATAGTTCCAGCAGTTCTTCACCACTGGTCATGGTCTGGATTTCTGAATTTCTAAATTCAGAAGTGTATCGCTTCTATCGTTTCTAAAGCTACATCAAGTGTACAGAATGAGGAAAGCCAGTACCATTCAGGATTTTAAGGGACTTATGTCCTCCCATCCCAAAAAGAAAAATGTAACATTCCCTCAAAAGATTTGGATTCATACAACTTGAAAGCTGCTAAAGGAATGCTAGTCAAGTGTATATGGCTCTTGAGTTGTACTTTTTTTAGCTATATAATGTCTCATGAGATGGCAACATTTGGTCAACTTTGTCTAGCTTGCTACCTAAGAAGGATCAGCATGGTTAGGACTGGGATGGGAGATCACTAGGAAAGCCTAAATTAAAAGCTAAACTGTGAAGTTGAAAAAGATGCTGGAACAAGGCAAGTGCAAACCAGTTTCCATACTGCCATCAAGAAAGCTGCACAGACCTACCAATGAAGTCGCCAGAAATCAAACTCAAATTGGATAATTGTATATCTTCAATATCCGGGAGCCCACATTCTTCTCCTATCATTTGAACAATTTTGCAGGATTGGCATGCCAAAAGAAATAGCTCCAATACTCCAAGCCTTTTCTTGGATACAAACCATCTTAAATAAATCTTCTCACCAGCCTCCTTTCCTGATATGCTCTATTCTTCTCCTTGGAGCTTCTGGCACACATCTTCAGGGCACTCTTAGATCAACCTTTCCAAAGGAAGAGAAGAATATTAGATAGGAAAATAGTAAAGTGGACAGAAATCAGGTTATGGTTCTACTGTCTAGGCAGAAGAACAGGCCAAAGAAACTGGAACAGACTGCTAGTGGAGCTTCTGTTGAGCCAGGGTCTTGGTGTGTCAAACTCAAAACATTTTGGGAAGCTGAAGATCAACCTGAATGTAGTTTGGATTGATTACAAGAAGTATTTGACTCCCTGACACATGATTGGATAATCAAATACCTAGAAATAACAGGAGTCAGTCGAAACATCAGAAGCATTGAGCAAAGATCAATGACCCAGTGGAAGACACAGTTCCTGATCAGTGGTGATAGACTGGAGAGTTTAATATCAAAATAATCTTTCAAGGAGACTAACTATTTATCACTGCACTGATTCCTCTGTCAATAATACTAAACAAGTCAGGCCATAGCTATCAAACATCAAAAAGATCTGCCAGGCTATCCCATTTCCTTTACATAAAAAACCTGAAGTTGTATGGAAAACACCATCTGAAACAAAAGCACTCCTCAACACTGCCATCTTCATTATCAACAGAGGAAAAATAATGAAAACCTAAGGAATCAAGATGCCATATGGAAATATCAAGAGTTTGAATGGAGATAATCACTATACATGCCTGGACATCCTTCAAACTGACAACATCAATGACACCAAAGTCAAGAAGAAGGTTAGAAGTGAATACATCATGCGATTGAAGAAGATCTTAAAGTCCAAACTCAGTGGAAGAAATACCATCAAGGTAATTAATAACTGGGCAGTTCCAGTCATTAGATACACAGCTGGAATAATGGACTGAATTCAAGCAAAACTAAAAGCCCTGGAAAGGAAGACCAGAAAAATGACAATGAATTCAATTCAAACATTGTCAACAGTGATCTTGACAACTCTACTTACCAAGGCAAGTAGAAAGTATATAATGTTGCGTGTATACCAAACAGTTGAAGAAGAAAAAAAGGGTATTGGAACAATATCTGAAGGACAGTGAAGAAAATGCACTGAAGCTAGTATCCCAAGAAGGCTTACTGAATACTGAGAACCATACTGGCCAACAAGAAACACCAAATAAAGAACAGAAAAGAGACTTGTCAAGGCAAAGAATTGCATGGCTAGTAAATAAAAAAAATAGGCAAAGCAGATAACAACAGAGTTGGCAATGGCTAAGAGCAGGAAAACTGAAGAAGGAGACAGTGGGCCTAATTGTGGCTGCACAAGACCAAGCCTTAAGAACAAATGCACACAAAGCCAGAATTGAGGAAACAACAACAGACAGGAAATGCTGCTTCTGCAAAGAAGTTGAAGAAACAGTGAACCATCTAGTTCTGCTAGAAGACTACACAGACTGACAAAAAACAATGGCATGACAAAGTAGCACCAATGGTACATTGGAAGATCTGCAAGAAATACAATTGCCTGAATGCAGGAACTGGTGGGACCACAAAGTAGATAAAGTAATAGAAAATGAAGAAGCTAAAGTGTTCTGGGACATTAAAATTCAAACAGGTATCTGCCATATAACACCCCAGATTTAACAACTGTCAATAAGAAAGACCAAAAGATCTGGATAGTGAACGTGGAAGTACCAGGAAACAGTGGAACAGAAGAAAAAGAACTGGAAAAAATCCCAGAACACAAAGACCTGCAAGAGAAATAGATTGACTATGGCAAAAGCAAGCAAGCATAGTAATAGGTGCCCTGCATGTAATCCCAAAAGATCTGGAGTACCACGTGAACATCATCAGCATTGATAAAATCACCATCAGTCAGTTGTAAAAGGCAGCTTTATTAGGTATAGATTAAATAATGTGAAAATACCTTTAACACCATAAAACAGTACTTGCCTACCTAAGGTCTTTGGAAAGGACCTGACGGGTGGATAAAAATGCCAAATCCAGTCTGATAATAATAGTTTTATAAGTAAACATTAGAGTTTGGAAAAGAAATTTGTTAGGTTTGCCCTGTAGTTCAAATGGACCTAATTCTCATTTAATGCACAAACTGTAACTAGGAGACAATATATCCTTCAGTTTTTACTCCTCTCCAAATTTTCAGCTACAGCTCTGTGAACAAAAACTGTATATGAGGAGATACTGCATACCAAACTATCCCCCACAAAAAAATAGGGGAAAATGTTTGTAAAATTCATTGTTCTTATTTTTTTCTTTTTTAAAAAAAATCATAAACATATGCATTTGAGGAACAATGCAAACATGCTTCTGAGAAAATACCAAGATGGAAGAAGAGAGGCTGTGCTAGGGGGAGGTGTCAAGTATGGGATCAGCCTTGAATCTCTATATAGCCTCAAGTGTAGTCGACCACAGGTCTTCAACTGCTAGTTGGGCAGATTCTTGTAAATATGCAAGACCAAATAAATCAGTTAGATTGAATCTTGCTGCTGGGCCTGGTCTTTTGTGCCCAACAGTAAAAAATGAAATAGGTCTAGTATGGGTAGTAATAAATGGGACTTATCTATTTATCAAATTTATATTATGTTGCAATCACAGAAGACTCTTTATGATTCGCAATAATAAATAAAACACAATAACTAATCAAAAAGCATCTTACAAATTCATAAAATCATCCAAACATACTATGTGGAATCAGACCCAAAAGTCCTTTAGAAAGACTCAAATAATGTCAGAGACAGGTGGATTTCCAACAGGAGGCCATTCCAGAGAAGAGGCTTCATCATAGAAAAATAACAGTTCTGTGTTTGCCTCCCCTCCAGAAATTTTTTCCAGCTGGTTCCCTCAACAAGATTGGAGCAGTCAGGCTGATTTTAGCAGGGAGATAAAGTTACTCCCAATGTAAAATTCATTGTTCTTAGTTACCACCGATTTCCCCGATTTCCCTTCTCCTTATATCCTATCTCTGTTGCTGCTGAAATTAATTTTTGTTTACGCATTGCAGGATCTAAGGCATTGCAGTACAGAATGTTGATCTTGTGTGTACTTCCAGTTACCCTGTTTAAAAATGTCTTCTAAAACTGCTTTTTAGAGTGGTTGTATGGTTCCCTTTTATCCTGGGTTTGTTTGCATGTCTCCAAATCAGTTTTTGACTCCTGGCACCTGCCTGAACAACTGCCTGCAGTTTTGTTGGCAAGATTTCAGAAAATGATTTTCCATTGCCTGCTTTCTAGGGCTGAGAGAGAAGGTCTGGCCCAAGAATGCCCAGCTGGCTTTGTGCCTAAAGCAGAACTATAACTCACAGTCTCCCAGATTTCCAGCCCAGTACATTAACCACTAAACAAAACTGGCTCTCATTATGCTAGTTAGTCAAATATTATTATATAAATTATTGCTTTTGTATTTATTTTATGGAAATAAGATCATTCTAATTTGTTTTGTTTCAGAATAATAGCACACAAGAAGTTTTTTTCTTTTTATTTAGAAAACTTTTAACGTATCAATTAACCATATACCCATTCTCATACATGTTGAGAAACAGCCATTGGCACATGGCTACCACATTTGAATTGTTATGGATTTGCCCATGTGGGCTCACCACAAATTGATTATTAAACTGATATCTATAAACTTGCAAAACTATGCCTTCTTATCACATTTACAGCTCTCTTTATCTGTGATTTCAACAAAACAATGCTGTCTCCACTGACAGTATATGCAATATTGTTGCTACATGACAGGATGCAAAGTGCAAAGAATTCTAATTAACCAAGAAGTTCTAAGGTGTATACATATCAACAGACCATGATTTGAATTCTACACTTTACTATATTTCTTTTCTACTGGCTGCATATCTGGATGCACACTTTACTGCTGAATACATAATTTTTGTTTGTTTATGTTATTATTTATTTACTGTTGTCTTGCAGGTATGCCGAGAGCTGCCGTACCAGAGTCAAACCTCTTGCATGTCTAACCATGCTTGGCCAACAAAGTGTCTGAATCTGAGAATGGCTGAACACGAAGAAGAGATGTGAGATTAGAATATCTGTATAATTTGCTTTTCAGAGACGTCTATTTAAAAGCATATTTTATTGGAATGGCTATCTTGTTTACATTTGGATTGAAGATAAAAAAATCCTGAAAAGAAAGATCAGCAGAAGCATTAGAATGAGGAGGCAGATGAGGAACACCTAGACCTATCTTTTAATTCATAGCAATTATTTTTGAACATAAAAATAAAGGTTTCCCTTCCAGTTGTGTCCAACTCTAGGGAGTGATGCTCATGTCCGATTCACAGCTGAGGAAGCCAGCATGTCTGAAGACACTTCCATGGTCATCTGGTCAGCATGACTATAGCCAAAGCACACAGAACGCTGTTACCTTTCCCACAAAGGTGGTACCTATTTTTACATGCTTTTGAACTGCTAGGTTGGCAAGAGATGGAGCAAGTAACAGGAGCTCACCCCATAGTGTGCTGGCACCTGGGTCTTGAACTGACAGGTGCCAACCTTCCAGTCAACTAGCCCAGTATCTTAACTGCTTGGCCACTGTGTCCCCTATGCATATCATTTACTTTATGTTTACTATATACAAGTTTGTTGATGTATTTCCTTTGAGGGGGAAGTGCATATGACGTCACTGTAGTCATATTTCAAACCTAGCTTTCAAACAGAATATTTACAAATTATGTTTATTATCTTTTTGGTATGATTATTGGTACTTGTAAACACCAAATTACATGTTCAAGAGTCCAGAGACATCTGATAAAAAGAACTGGAATTTTAAGCACATGAACATTAATGAAGGATCATTTAAGTATTTTTCTGTTTTTTTGTAGTTTTAACATTATGATTAATTCAATAAAAAATTATATTCTTTGTATTGAATGCCTTTGCATCTTTTGTTAACTATTATCTCACTAGTTAACCATGAAAGTATTACAGATGGCATAGATCCCAAGTTTTGGGAAATCATCAGTTTTTGGTAAAATCTCATGCAATTTCAGATTAAAATGCTGCAACCTTGTGAGATTTGCCCATCTCCCATAGATTTTATCCCTGTCCTTAAAAAAAATCATTCCATTCTTAGATCCTCTAGACATCGTCTGGAAGAGTTATGTGGAATATATGAGTGCCAGGTTTATGATTCCTGATATCCAGGGTTTTTCCTCAAAGGTCTTCCATGACCACATAATAATTTGCAGTAAAAGATATGTT
Organism: Acrochordus granulatus; assembly: GCA_032468055.1. Taxonomy (NCBI): domain Eukaryota; kingdom Metazoa; phylum Chordata; class Lepidosauria; order Squamata; family Acrochordidae; genus Acrochordus; species Acrochordus granulatus. The sequence continues at coordinate 116,862 of JANHZU010002371.1, read as the reverse complement.
TGGCAATTATGAATGGAATTTTCACAATCCGGATCCAAGTTCCACAGAGAACCTTGGACCAGATCTGTTGTTTGTTCTGTTCTTTTGTTGTGTCATCTGTATAATTATGCATAAAAGCAAATAAGCAACTACTGTGAGGTAAGTTAAATGGGAAATGAAGTGCAATTCAAACTGTTAAGTTCTTGGGAGACAAATGAATACAGCATTGAAGAAATTTGTCTGCAAAAAGAAAACCAAAAAAACCCCTCTGGTTCAATATATTGCACAGAAAACTGGATAAAAAGTTGTTATTATGGTTGAATCACAGAGTTCATGGAGTGATTCCACTGTCCAGCTGTTAGCCAGCAGTTACATTGATTTGATTGGGTATAGAAAATACTGTCTTGTAATAAGTCTATGATGGCTACTTGTAAACACTAAATTACATGTTCAAGAGTCCAGAGATATCTGATAAAAGGAACTGGAATGTTAAGCACATGAACATCAATGAAGGATCATTTAAGTACTTTTTCTGTTTTTTTATAGTTTTAACATTATGATTAATTCAATAAAAATATTATATTCTATGTATTGAATACCTATGCATCTTTTAAACAAAGAAAATGACAGGTTGTGCCTGTTGCTGAAACTATTGTGCAAAATTGTTAGTTTATATATTTGGTCATGTGCTAGGCAGTCTCCATTTCACAGAAATTATTTCACATATTCATTGGCTTTTGGGGATGTGTTTGCTCTTTTGAAATGCATGCCAATGATTTAGAAACAAAAAAAAGGAAAGGACAAGGCATGGTTTATGACATCAAAACACCGAAATATTGTAAGAATGGAAAGATGTCCATTTTTCCTCAGTTAAAGAATGCTGTAAAAATGACTCTCAAAACTCCTACTGTAAGGCTGGGGGAAAACACTAAGTTTTTAAAGATTGCTTGAATACAGTCAAGGTGAAAGGCTTAGAAATCTCTCTGGGGATGCTGTTTCAAAGGGCAAGTGGCATGACAGAGTAGATCCATTTCCTGGGTCCTGCAATGGGATCTGAAGCAAGCCCCCATGCTCATTGATTCATGTCAGAATATATGCATTTATTTATATCTCAAATTTAGGGACTAACCATCTCACTCACAAAGCAACTTTGAGTGATGAACAATTAAAGTCATAGAAACGTACAGTTATATATATCTGCTCAGAGTCAACCCAAGCAGTGAGATGGGCAATGTATAAATTTAATAAATAATATAATTTAATAAAGAAATATTTCAGTAAAAAGAGGAGGTTAAAACAAAGGTAGAATAATTAAATTTAAAAATGCATAAAAATGCAATGAACCATAATAAATAATAAGAATGCATAAAACTGGCAAACACTTTAGGAGGCAGGCTGCCCTTCAAATAGTGAGGCCCTTGTAGGACTTTATGGGTAATAACCAGCACCTTCAATTGTATCAAGAAGCCCATAGATACTCAATGCAGTCCACATAGCAAGGATACATAGTTGTAGGTAGGCTTGTACATCATTGCTCATATTGAGACTGGCTGTAACTTCTGAGTGGTCTTCGAAGGCAGCCCAATGTATAAGTTTTAATATTAATACTAAGAATATGTAAGCTGTAATAAACTGTACTATAAAATAAGGTAATGTAAACATTAATGTATAAAAAGCTATAGAAACATAATTAAAAATCAGAATTACTGTTACAAAGTTATAAAATCATTATATGCTATCCCTGTATCTGTTTGTAAAAGAGTGATTCATACTAAAACTACATAAATGTAAAAAACTGTCATTTAAATGTTAATACAGAAAAAGGAGAATCAATGAACACAGTATAACCTTAGCCAGAAGGCTCAGAAGCAATGCAGAAACAGTAAAAACTGAAAGTTTGTATAACTGGAGATAATTAGAAGCTTCCGTAACTGGAGATAATTAATGATAATAAAATACATGGGTGTAGTCTTTACTATCTTGCTTGAATAGATTTTACTGGTGGTCAATTCCCAGTGAGTTTTCCATCATCCTGTGCAAGCTAGGCAATTATGAGTTTTACAATTCCAAAAGTAGAACTAAAACATAAACCCAGCAATCTTGTAAGTAGCGAGAAGAAAAAAGTGCTTCCAATATCTCTGTAGAATGAAAATGTTTAATAGACTCAACTTATTCAGAATCACAGGGACATTGACATTCCAAGCATGGAATCATTCCATAGAATCTGCTAAATTAAAAGCCTTTCTACATGTTGAGACTGGTAGCTGTATTCCACAGTTGTTACTATATGCCTGCAAATGTCAGCAGTATGAAGATTAGAAGTCCTATATACATTGTTGTTCAATCGCGCAGTTGTGTCCAACTCTTCGCGACCCCATGGACTGCATTACGCCAGGCCCCCCTGTCTTGCACTGCCTCCCG
>JANHZU010002371.1:95792-108254 GCA_032468055.1 Acrochordus granulatus | reverse complement strand
TGTGTTAATCATTGTTACTTGTTTCAGATGTTAGGGACAATCATTTCTTCATAAAATTCCATTGAAAATGATTTTTTTGTGAATATTTTTGGAGGCTTGGAACAGATCATCCAACTTTCCATTGTTTCCTATGGGAAACCTCATTTTGGTTTAAGAGCAGTTCCGACTAAGAGCAGTCTTCTGGAAGGGATCAGTTTCGCAATCTGAGGTTCCACTGTAATTATACTTGGATGGAAGACCGTGAAACCCCCGGTCTGCATGCTAATCTAGGACAAACATCTCAAAAGAAAAGCCATTTTAGTATTGTTGTGAAGTATGCAGCACGAACCTGTTTATGAAGCCATGAAGTTGCACTTGAGAAAACCTTTATCTTCTTCTTATATTAATGAATACATTACAGATAGTCTTTGACTTATGAACAGTTGCTTAGCAACTGTTTGGAGTTACGACAGAACCTGAAAAAGGTATTTATGTCCAAGATTTGATGTTGCAATGCCATGTGACATCACATAATTGCAGTCATGTGACTGTGCAGCATCCCACAATCACATGACCGCAATGGATGTTTTTGCTGGAACCCAGTATTTATTTCAGATTTCCAGCAAAAATCACCCCACAACAAAGTGTTTGCTTTGCAACTGCTGCATTCACTTAACAATCACTGCAAAAAAGATAAAGAAATCAGGCATTGTCACCCACAATTAAAATTGTGAGCTCAATTACAATTGTAAGTCAAGGACTACTCACATAATTTCCATTTTTCCTTCATTTTAAAATGGCAGACAAAGCATACTGTCAGTTACCAACAAGCAGAGCCACAGGTTTTGAGGGTGCAAAAAGAAAAAATGAGAGTTGCATGTGTCCCTGAAGTTATCGTCAGTCTACTTCTGATCTACATTGTACAATAGTTTGTTCCCAGAATAAATAACTGGATGCTTTTAAGAGGAGCTTTGAATCTTTTATTTACTAGAAACTCTTCTGATGCCTCCAGGATATTTAAGATATTTAAGAATATAAAAATATAAAGTGAAGCCTAAGGCCGGATCAAGCAAAGGTCTTATTTAATACAACTTCCTATATCTCACGGTGACCTCCAGATGCATTCAGGAAGATTACAAGCAAAAGCAAGAAGGGGATACCCTCTCTTACTATCATGCCTTAAAGGTAAAGCTAAAGATTTCCCCGATTTCCCCTGCCAATTGTGTCCAGCTCTAAGGGGTGGTGTTCATCTCTGTTTCATAGCTGAAGAGCCAGTGTTGTCAGAAGATGCTTCTGTAGTCATGTGGCCAGCATGACTATACTCCAAGGCACACAGAATGCTGTTGCCTTCCCACCAATTTAGGTGTTACCTATTTATCTACTTGCATTTTTACATGCTTTCAAATTGTTAGGGCTGCTGACCTTCCAGCTGACAAGCCAAGTGTCCTAACCACTCAGCTTCCTGATATTTAAAATAGATGGCCTTTAGTTATGGATTAAAGTTTCATCCCAGCCATCAAGTCTGCAGATTGGAAAGATAACCACCTGTTGCTCACCGTGGATGTGTCCTTTGCCTTTGGATATTGTCCTACATACCAACTTAGGGATTGGCTGATTGATTTTAAACTATTTTAACAATAAAAGGAAAGGTTCACAAAGTAAGATGGTGATGGTCTCCAGTCCTTAAACTGTATCACAAATACTGTATTTTGATACTGCCTATAAATATTTACATGTGGAATCTGTAAGTTCAACTATGACAAACATTGCAGCTTCCGGTATTAAATTTGTTGGACAGTCATTGGAAAATAAAATGTCCTACAATATATAAATGAAGTAATTTGGAGGAAACATTTGCTTATACTGCATTGTAAATTAAGATCATATGCATAATTGTTGAAAATACAGACATGTATTCATATTTATTTTCTTATTTATATCAATTTCTATAGCTGCTCATGTCACAATTGCAACTCTGAGAGGGGAACGTAGAGTCCCATAAATAGATTGTGGTCTTAAAAGTGCCCCAAGACTTTACTTGCATCAAATATTTACAAATATCGCAACAAAAGTTTAAAAAACAGGCATCTGGATTGGATTTTATTTGTAAATAAAGATATTTACAAATATCTTTATTACATAATAGAAAAAGACCACATGAGATTAACTGGTCGTTAATCTTTTTAATTTTAAAATCATATTTTAAATCTTATTGAAAGAACAAAGCTCTTTTATTAAATACCAAATTAAATGCATATAAATCGTATATTGGGTGGGGGTGCTATGGCTGAGCAGTTAAGACAATGGGCTTGTCAGCCAGAAGGTCGGCAGGTTGAGTTGGAGACGCAAGTGCCACCGCATAACTGGGTGAGCTCCCGTTACTTGCCCCGGCTCCTGCCAACCTAGCAGTTCGAAAGCATGAAAAAATGCAAGTAGATAAATAGATCCCACCTTTGTGGGAAAGGTAACAATGTTCCATGCACCTTGGCATATAATCATGCCAGTCACATGTCCACAGAACCATCTTCGGACAATCACTGGCTCCCTCAGCTGTGAATCAGACATGAGCACCACCTCCTAGAGTCAGTCACAACTGGATAGGAGAAACCTTTGCCTTTTTTTATACTGTGCATTGGAGCATAAAATTTCAGCATGAACAAAATACAGCCCCTTGCATTAAAGTATAGTTTTAAGTATATTTTGAAAGTATACTTAAACTTCTGCAAACTTCTTCCAAAATCTCAACCCAGAAAGAGAGATTTCTTCCTCATGAGCTGGAGAAAGTCTCCATCATTCTCCCTTTGCCACCAGTGGTGCTTTGACCATGATAAACATGGTGGATTAGCAGAGATCTTAGATTAGCAAGATTCTACAGCAGTATCTAGCTAACTTTGGCTGATCCTGAAAAATTATCTAAGCAGGATCTGACCTAGTTAATTAAATTTCTGATTGGAAATTATAAAAACAGGCAAAGACAGTTTAAACCAGTTCCGTAGTGTCAAGAAGACTACATAGACATGCTTATGGAATCAATAAAAATTAATCTCAGCAGATGACAACTCTTAGACAACTTTGGCTGACCTAAAAAGTTGAACAGGATTGCAACTGGTTAGTATTTGAATGGATGACTATCAAGAAACCGGAACTGTAGACTTGACTAGGAAGCTGGATAAGGGCCCTAGAATCAGGCAGTGGGAAACCATTTCTACATTGTTGCAAAGGCAAATACATTTCTGCATCCATGTAATCATTAGATACAGCTCATCTGGAAGAACATATACATTTCATGCCTTCTTGTTAGTCTAATGTGCTCCCAATAATACTCTAAAACTCTCCCAGATCTAGAAATTAATCCCTTCTTATTGGAATACATCCCAACCTATTCCTCCTAGGGAAATTAAAAAATTTAAAAAATGTAACAGAAAATAAAAGATTGTGTTTCCATTCCAACATGATCCATAGCCATAGTGGTCATATTTTCACAATATATTTAATTGGCTAGTGAATTAATTAATTTCTGGGGCTGTGCATTACACTGAATCATATACTAAGCAAATGGAGTGGTTTGTGTCACATGCTGAAACACCAAAATCTAACTACACTAAGCATATTGTGCAATGGAGCTGCTAGATCTTTAACCCGGTTCAGGATATTGTGTAACAATGGCTAATGAATCAATAGAATTTGTGGTTGCACAAGATGCTGTGTGTAAAGCCCTGTCTCTTCCAAATTGCAAAGGTTGTTCTTCAGTATGCCATGTCTGTCCATCTGAAACTAAGTTCTGCACAGAATAAGATGTGCTCCAAGATTTTCTTTGAAACTTTTATGTTCACAATATGAGTTAAACCAATAATCATTCATTAAAAACATGCAGAGGGCCTCCTTTAATTGATCTATAGTACTAGCTGTTCCCTATGCATATTTGACAATCAGTAGGTAGTGCTTAAATATTTGATGAATATTTAGAATAGGCACTGTTTAATAGTGACTTTACTTGAAATGATTTATGATATTTTTAATCTGTTCAATAATCAAAAAGTTTGTGAGACAGAATAGATGGCTGAAATGGTCCTCTGGATTTGAGAGGCTCTCATAGCTCACATGAAACAGCAATCAGTTTGTATAGTAAGATATCCTAGTTGTCAGTATGTGACAGTGTTTATTGATAATACATCAAATTTATTGAGTATTACAAGTGGATGGTACATCAGTCATGGGATTATAAGAAGGTCCATCTCATCCAGCACATAGTTTACAGCATTGAGCCCACTGATGCATGTGAGGCAAAATGGCTTGATTTAGAGGATTATTGTAAAATCAGAGCACTCTCTAATTGCTAATCTACTATATTGATTATTAAAATAATTAAATCTCTATGGATCATGGTAGAACTAAATTCTGAAAAAATTAAATTCTAAAGTAAAAAATAATTTTACTTTATGTGTTTAATAAATTGGGTACAATTGCGACTGATGGACCAAATGTTAGTTTGAATCATCAGGAGAATATTTCTAAAATGTGTGTAGACTATGTTTCATGTTTAAAACATGAAACCTTCAACTACAAACAAAACCATTTGGTCATGGAGCTCATCAGCCTTTTTTATTACAGAATTATCCTTGCTTAGATAATGAAATGCAAGGTGGAATTCACAGCATATTTGGAGGGCATTTAATCAGAAACCCCTTTTTTAAAATAATATATTTCAGATTTAAAGTCTCTGATAAAATAGCATCTTTTAGACTTCTTGTCTATGGTAATTCATTGCTTCCCATTTCTGAATAATAACATAATGAGTAGGTGTATAAAAAAAGCCAAATCCAGTCTAAACACAGTCTGGATGACTGTGCAACCAACCATAATAATATAATAAAATTCATTTCTAATTATTAGTATATTTGCACAGTAGCTTTTAAATAAAAAAGCAATATTAAAATATTAGTAATAAAGGTGCTGCTGAAATAGTACACGTAAATGCATTTTAGTGCTCTTTACCGACAGATGTTGATCTCCACTATGAACAGCATGGTATACACATGCAAACATTAAGGGGTACACACACACATACATAAATACTCCATTAGAAGGCATAATATACCAAGAGTATCTGTTAACTCTTAACAACTACAAAGATGGATTTTCTCCAGAACTATCTGTTCCCAATCTGGTCCTCAGGTCTTCCAGTGGTGCACCCATCATCAGTATAATTGAATCTATCCACCTTGCTGTCCTTTTTCCTTCTGCCTTTTCCATCATTAGAGACTTCTCAAGACAGCTAAGTCTTTGCATAATGTGTCTGAAGTAGGAGAATTTGAGCCCGGTTATTTGTGCCTCAAGTGAAAACTCGGAATCAACTTGTCCTATGATCCTTTTGTTTATTTTCTTGATTATTCATGATATTCTCAGGAGTCTTCTCTAACAGCAAAGTTCAGAAGTGCCAACAATGCTTCTATTCTTTTACTTCCAGTTTTCAACTTTCACTTCCATAGAAAACTATTGCCTGTAAAATTTTGATCTTTGTAGGTATACACACATCATGATATCTAAATATCTTTTTCAAAACTTTCATTGGTACACTGCCAAAAGCTAGTCCATGGCATATTTTTGACTGCTGATTCCTTTACTATTGACAGGTGATTGTAAACCACAGAAGTAATCTACTTCTTAAATATCTTCATTGACACTGAAAGAGACAACCCTCTAGTTCACCTGCACCCATAACTGTTTCTTTAATCTCAATGCCAGATCTGCTATCTAGGTTGCAATCCTGTTTAACACAAACTGATTGGAATGGTATGCCCAAATATTGCTGTACTGAATGAGCTGGGACGGTATCAAATATGTCATGTATGATGCAGTAGCTCCATTTGAAGTACAATATCCAGTTCTCGGCACCCAGTTAAAAGTGGAACAAGTTAGACAAGTTCAAAAGAGGCTACCAAGATGGTGAGGGATCTGAAACCAAACCCTATAAAGAATGGTTAAATAATCTGCATATGTTTAGTATATGGAAAAATGACAGCAGTGTTCAAATATCTAAAGAGTTTCACACAGAATGGGAATGGACTTACAGGATCTAAACCAATGGAAGGAGGTTCAAGCAAGACATTTGACTAATAGTAATTTGACTAATTTCCTGACTGTACAGATTTTCAGCCATTGGAAGAGGCTGCCTCATCATGCAGCAAGTTTTCCTTACTAAAAGTCTTCAAATAGAAATTAGGTGGCCATCTGTCAGAAATGCAATGAGCTGGGAGCTAGACTGATGTCTTTCAGGATTTGGTCAACAAAAAGATCCTGTGAAGTCTGTTTTGATGGAGGCCCAAAGGAAATGTACAGAAGACTTTGCCTCTACCTATTTATTATGATGCAACTGCAGAGCAATAAACATGATCAGAACACCAAGTCTAGGTTGATGAAATGTTTGCATTTTCTTTCTACTTGTCTAACCCTTCATTTTTTTAACATTGAATTGAGAAACTTCTCCTCTCTTGTATTGTTTTGGTTGATTCTAATAAATGTATTACTTGGCTGAAAAGTTGGATTTTTTCCCTGTGGACCAACAGATTTATGATTGCTTTTTACGTACCAGTGGAAACTAATATACGTATTTGGGAACACTGCTTGGGAAAAGCACAAAACTGAAACACCAGCAATATTAGAAGTGCCATGCCAATATAGTTAAAAGGGTCAGTTCTTTGGATTATAGCCACTAACCGCTCAAAATAATGAGTCCAGATTGTAGTTGAAAATTGACAACCAATGTAAATGTTTGGCTCATCTCCAGGTTTTGAGCCATTCTGACTCTATTTATTCCCAAACATAAGATTTCAGGAATAATATTTATTGAGGATATAGAGCTTTGAGTAGTATTTTTTCCTTAGAGAAAAGATCAGCAAGCTGTAGATGTCTGGTTTAGAGACTATGCCATTTGGCCACAGTTGGGGGAGTTTATATTAGGAAGATGTACTATATAACATGGATATATAGCAACTTAACCTGCTACGTGATCCTGTCAATGGTTATGTCTGAAACATTTTCAGTTGACTGAAATAGTCGTGTATTAGTCATACTTGAATTTATATCTGAAATGCTAGGTTGTGTTTTTTAAGAACTTGAAGAAGCTCTTAAATATGGGTAGATCAATAAGGTTGATCCCTCCATTCCTGTTTTGTTCATTCTGCTGTAAACAAATAGAATCAGAAGTGAACAATGTGTGCTCCTAGAAGTGGGTTGGTTTCAGTGTCTTAAGCAAGCAAGAACTGTGAATATTAGCCATTTTCTTTCTCTCTGTGTCCATGTCGTGATTACAATGACTAATTCAAGCAGTGGTCTTATAGCCATCTACCATGGATTCTCTAAGTTGGATTTTTGCACTGAACAGAGGGTTGAACTACTATAATCTGCCTCCTCACCCTCATAATCTGAAGTTTGTAGAACCATATGATACTGACATGAAAGAAAATCCCTGGAACAAAACGGAGCTAAGATCTGAATAAATCATGTGCTACACGCCCTCTTTCTCTTTGCTTTTTTGGTGAATAACCTCCAGTCTGATGAAGAGCTTTAGAGCATACAAAAACAAGCTCCCTATTTTATAAAATTTGGGATATTGTACTGAACTTTTTCTGATGCAATTCGATGTCATAGTACAACTACTAACTAGAATACAACATATCTTGAACTTAGCTTGAGTTGATGGAGGAGCAGTTGCATATATTGAGAGTTTTCAAAGGAATTGGTTTAGGGTATAGGAAACCTATTTTCAATCCATGGGCGGGCAACATACAGCTTACAGGAGTCAATTGGATGAAAGAGATTTTGATCTTGGAATGGCCTTCAAAGGAAAATTCCTCCTTGGTGAAGTTTTCATCAGTGGACTATGCTTTTCGGTTTAAATTATTTCTTCTTCAATTATTTAATTTTATTTAGATTTTCAAACTGCCCTTTATTATTGAACATACCCAACACATTTTCCCCCTCCTATTTTTCCCACAACAGAAACCCTATGGGATGGGCTGGGATGGGCTGGGAGAAAGTGACCCAGCCAGCTTTCAAGCCTAAGACAGGACTAGAACTTATAGTCTCCTTGTGACTGGCCAAGGTCACCCAGCCAGCTTTCATGCCTAAGGCAGGAATAGAGCTCACACTCACTTGGCTTCTAGTCTGGTGCCTTAAGCACTAGACTAAATTGAACTGTGGGTATCCATATAGGCTGCAAAATGCTGGAGAAATGATTAAGGTATTATGATGTTAGTTATTATAATTATGATACTATGATATGATGAAGAGAGCCAGTTTGGTCTAGTGGAAGACATTGTGATAGAAGTCTTCTTATGGCTTTTTTCAGACACAGAGGTATAAGCAGCCAGGGAGATTTCAAAGTGGTGGAGAGTTGTGTAATAAAATAAAAAATCAAACCAACAGTAACACTGTCTACCTTCTCTAACAATAAAAGCAGTTAATGACACTGCCAAAGGAACCTCAATAGGTCTTAAGTTGGAAAACTAAAATTAAAAGCTTTTTTTGCAGAGGAAAATTACCAACAGGACAAATTTCAGAATTAGCTTGTTTCACTATGCCTTTTTTGCCTAAGTAAGAGTGAATGGTTAAAACACGAACAAGCTTCCCTGCAGCAATGTACATTTATGGATTTTTTTTTTACTATTCTGCTTTGCTTTTTACTCTGTTTTCAGTATTTACTTTTATTACTGCATTTCCTGTTATGCAAACTGTGTTGGGGATTTTTGTATAAACACTGCCTTTTCATAATTTATATACAAGTTAATGAACAAATGAGTGTTTTTTTTGTAACGCATCTGGACATGGTCTTCCACTATGGATATTTTAATGTTTCAACAGGCAAATCCTAGACATACATGAATTGCATTTTCAATCTTCATTGGGTTACTGTAATTTTGTCAAATTTTACATAGTTTGATGCATCTGTAATGTTATGTGCATTGAACATTAATAGAGAGTACAGTGTACATACAGTACGAATATGCATGCATGCATGTGAATGTGTAGGGTAGGGAAGGAGGGAGAGAGAGAGAAAGGGAGGGAAGAAATTTTCCTCTATTTAACTGGCAACTGGAGAAAATATTTTCATGTAGAGAGAATGAACAATACATAAGTGATAGTCGTGACTAGACACTTGCCAAGCTGGATAGAGTCAACAACTGATTTGACTTAATTAACACAAACCAGGCCAAATTTCAGTACAAACAAACAATATGATTCTGCATTGTCTGTGAACAACCCATTACTAAAGCCATTCACATATCCCTTTTCCCAAAAGGAACTGAACAGAGTAGCCAACTCAGTGGTAACCAGCTATATTCCTACCTTGAATACTTATTTATCTTTATTTTCATTTTTAAAATTCATTTGAACCAGCAATGTTCTAGGAGCTTCATCATATGCCTGTATGTGTACTTAATTCCAGTGAAAAAGTGGAGTGCTCTGGAAAGAACAAAACAAATCTGAAAAATAAACTTCAGACTACTGTGTTTCATACTTGGCATCTTTAAGATGTGCGAACTTTAACTTCCAAAATGCTGGGAGTTGAAGTCAACACATCTTAAAGTTGCCTAGTTTGAAAAAGACTATGCTAGACATTCTGCAATAACTTTTGCGTATAGAGAAATGAAACTTCAGAGGAGTTTTTAAATAAAATAATGATTTTGATTTCTCTTTCTTGGTATTCTAATTCTTCAAGTCAGAAGTTCTACAGCTATTTGGCTGTCATTTGGTTTGCATTTTGATATCCCAAAAAGTCCAGTTCAAGGATAAGATAATCAACAAAACTAGGAGAGGCAGGATTTTGTTTTCTAATGCATTTTTTTTTATAAAAGTGCAACTATAAAGTACTTCTAAGTTGCAACCATGCTGCACAATTGTATGTGTTAACAAAATTCAACTCCATTATAACATTTCCAGTTGCATAAATATTGCTAAGGCTAAAATCTGACTTCACAAATATGTTCAAACGTGCAATTGTAATGAAATATAAAATGCAAGGATGTTTCTTGTGAAAATGGCATCCCTTAATTATTCAGTTAAAATTCTTGAAGAAATAAGTGAACAAAGGTTGGTGTCGGGGAAAGGGTAGTCTAGAGCAAATGTTAAAACACAAACTGTGCAGGAAGAGATGGATGGATAAGATAAATTAAGCTGTACCTTGAACAATTTTTGAATAAGCACATTGTCTGTGCTTTGTTTATTTATTTATTTATTTATCTGTAACCACTGTTCCTCCTCCAAAAGCTAAGAAACTTATAATAGGAACTGTTTTCTTTTCAGTCCAAGTATTCATCATAGCTTCCCAGATTAAAATAGGAAGAAGGACACACAACATTAAGTGAACACACAAAATTAAATTTGTTAAATTAATTAGTGGCACATCATATTAATCACATTAGCAAATGTGCTTGCTTATATAAGAGACAGAAAGCACTTAAGTGCAAATAAAAATTATTAATATGATGGAATATTAGAGAAAGAGTTAACTAACCATCTATTTTTCAGGGGTTTCTTCTCAATTCTCTGCTGTTTTTTCATTATAGATGAAATGATAGATGTTCTTAGATTTCCAACTAAGGGGTGTCAAAAAGTTCACTGAATGTACACAGTAGATAAATGGATAAATTGAAATATATTTGCCTTGCTTGAGAACCTGATAGAGTGGAAGAAGTCTAAATGATCTGATAAACAGATCAATACAGTAGTAGTTCTGAAGAGAAACAGCCTTCGAGGGACCACTTATGCAAATAGATATGAAATTCTAATTTAACACTTCTGTATTTGTGAGCTGAAATAGTGTTAATTCTTTCACTTTTCTTCCCTGATGTTTCTTGTCTTCATCTTTAACATGAGCCTGAAGTTATTTCTATTTTTTATAAAATAACTTAACATTTATTATTATTACTGGTAGTAGTAGCAGAAGCATTAAATCAAATATCTTTACTATAGTCTTTGACCAGTATTTACAGGAGAAAAGGAGAAATATTTTGGTACGGCAATTCATTATCATTTACGGGAAAAAAAGAGAACTATTAAACAATAAAACAACATATCTAATTAAAAGTTTTACACAGTTGTATGACTTGATGAAGATATTTTGTCAAATGTATCAATATAATCCTCAAATGTAGACATGATTGGGGATATCAAAGCATATCTTGGGACATCATAAAAAAGATACCATATGAGGACATGGAAAATAGTTTCTACTTTCCTGGATCTACAAGGGCAAAGTCTCTGTAAATAAAGACCCCATGAAATCCCACTAACAGTGCTGAAAGGAAGGCATCAAAGTGAGCTCTGGAAAAGGCCCATTTATATTTGCTTAGGATTAGATTGCATGATTATGCTGCAGAAAAGGGCTTGAGGCTATCTAACATCTGATGATAGAATTCAGGGGCACTGGTGAATATCATTCTGGCAATCAATGTCACTAATTATTTCTTTTACTATTGATTTGGCTTTTTAAAGTGTTAATTGGCCTAAATATTCAGCAGAGAGGCCAAGATTGCAGAGTTCTTCTATATAGGTATGATACAAATGAGATTGGTAGCTGTCTGACAGCAGCAGAGGCATCAGGCCTGTAGGGTCAAATATGATTCTGAGTTCTGAGATTAGAAGCCTGGTCCAGACCTGGAATGTAATGCTTGGCTCATTAGCTTCAAACCTCAATACTGCTTTAGGGGTGCATTTTGGGGTCCCAAGTAAATTTGGTTCCATAAGCCCTGGATATGGGCCAAGTTGTATTCCATCTAATAGGTGAACAACTGTTTTGCCATAAACAGTTTGATTGGTGCTGGAATATAATTTGTCATGTTGCCTATAAAATTTAGTTATTGCTTGCGTGCTTTTTGGGCACTAGAAGTGGCATGATTCTTCTGGACTGTGAATTTCCAAGACGCCTGACATACAATGCCCAGGTATGTAAAACATTTGACTTGCTCTAATTTGTGGGTATTAATTGTCCACTTGTATCTTTATCTTTTGTTGGAAAAAACTAAAACTTTAGATTTATCATAGTTCAGTACTAATTACAGTAGGATGCCAGGGTTCTTAGTGCTGGCTTCATTCCCACATAAGGAGAGAAGAATTGCATTGTCAGCAAAGAGCAGAATTAGGAGATGTCTACCAGCTAATTTAGACACAAGGATATCAACTCTCTGAAGGGTTTATTTATATATGTTAAAAGGCAATGCTGCTAGAATAAAACCTTGTTTCACCCCCTTGGCAATCTGAATAAAGAAAAGTCCCCTCCCTAGTTACATTTATTCTAAGGCCAGTTTCATTGTATAGCTTATAAACTAGTAGCAAGAGTCTTTTGTCTCTCGAGAATGTCCAAGAGTCTAACCATTGAGATATTATCAAAAGCTGCCTTGAAATTTCATAGTCAATAAAAGAGTGGGAAAAGCAGTTCTGGGATACAATCTCCAAAATGACAGAATGATCTCAGTTCGAATC